>JAFBJT010106770.1:1146-18616 GCA_016785325.1 Chascanopsetta lugubris | reverse complement strand
GGGGCGGGGGGAGGGAGAGGGGTCAGTCAGTCTGTGGAGTGAGAACATACAGCCATAATAACTCCTGACAGCCCGAAGCCTCTCCCAAGTCAACCCAGTCACCACTCTCCGCTGGTTCGCGACTCGGAGTTACCGCGGGGACCGTGGACAGGATTCAAAGTGGTGAAAACTTTCTTCCAAATGAAGGATTTCAACTCGGTTCGTCTGCTTCCGGTCGCGTTGACGCTCACGCTGCTGTGGTCGCCTTCTAACGGGACACTCTCCAGTAAGTTGGGAACAACTGCGCTCCCCTGTGCGGGGGCAAATGGCTCCGTTAGCTGCACGAGAACAGAGAAAGTCGGGTTGTATTAGCTTTGTTTATGTAGCCCGGGCTAACACGATGCTAACTCAAACAGTGTGCTGTTTAAAAATAAGGCTGAGAGGAGGTTTAAATGAGTCACACTCGTGGATTTAAACTGGGAACAAATGACAACACCGGTGGGAAAACACCGGTGGGTAAACTGCTCGACTAATATTTTAATTATTGAGACAATCATTTAAAAAAAAAAAAATCTAGTCACAAAACAAATCATACAACTGTCCAGAGAAAATGTCACTTTTGGTCTTTGGTCTCAGAATGTTTGGTTTGAAGACAATGATAATAAGAGCCAGCCCAACTGATTTTGATAGGTTATTCATACATTACTTTTAAATGTTTATTCATTAATTAATTAATTTATTCATTCACCCCTTCAATTCATATTGACATATCTCACTGTTGTTGTTTTTTCAATCCCACAAATTGTGAATGAGGTTTCAGTGCATATTCACACCATGATGTTAATATAAGGATTGAATCAACAATAATAATCAATGCTGGCCTTCTTGTGGGAAACTACCACACACACCATCAGGATGAAAAAGGGTACGTTTACCATAAACAGCTAAAGGTGAAGTAAAGATCAGTCAACAGTCTACACTCAACATTTGTGCTATTCAATTTGATTATTACTCTGTTTGTTTACTTGGCGTCTCGGCATGTTTTGTTTACATTCTGTCATAGTATAAAGGAGGTGTTTGTACCTGATTACAAATTTTGAATTAGAGCTGCCGTAACAAATTGATTTATTGATACTCTAAATATTTGGCATTTCATGTGTGCCGTTTAAAAGCACAGCACACCTCTCTCTTAATATGCCCATCCTATCAAAGGGCGTTGTCCCAGAATACTGTTTCATGTTTAGAATACATTGCTGTAGATAATAAAGAAAATAATAATAAAAGTAGCGTACACATTCTTATACATCCTGATAAGATTAATCAATTAACGGAAAAATTAATTACCTATTCATTAAAATTCTGCTATTGGGAAGTTACATCAGTTTTGAATAAAGAATATGGTTTGATCAGAGTGCGGTTGTAGTACTACTAAATAATACTCTGATAATTACTGATTTAATTCTTACGCTTATCATTGTTTGTTGAGAGAAAAAGACAAAAATCAAGCTCATTTGACTGATCTGGATTTTGGAAACACATCAGGGAGAAAGAATGCAGGGCAACACATTCCTGCAGGGAGGGGTATATCCTTCCTGAGGTTTTTTCCCTCCATTGTTTGACCAATGTGTCACTTCTTTGCACCATTCTACCTCTGCGCTGCACATGAAAATATTGTGTTATGATAACGGACAAGTGTTGGTTTGAACTAGCGTAACATAACCCCCCACCCCCACCCCCCCACCCCCACCCCCTTCCATGTTCCCACAGGTGCCACTCAAGAATGCCCCATTGAAATAACCCCAAACTGGATGCTGATAAAGTCCTCTGGGCTGAACTTGACTGCAGCATGCAGGCCGACACCTGATGGAGCCAGAAATGTCAAAGAAATCTACTGGGAGCTTCAGGGCGGCATTCGGATTTACAATGAGAGCTTGAACTTAGCTCATGATCGTCCCGATCATGAATGGAACTCTCAACCCATCTGCAAAGGGACATTTTTGGGAATAGGAACATGCAGTAAAGCGTTAAACCTCACTGTTTACAGTATGTACTCCACATCTTTTGTCTTTTGAACTATTTCCAACTTTAAAACCTGAGTGAATCCAGATCTGATTCTATTTTTTCTCTCCAACAAATTTTTTTGATAGGGCTCCCGTCTGTCTTCATCGACCATGCTCAAGACTCCAACGCGTGGATAGAAGGTGGTGAGCTCCAGCTGCAGTGTCACATTTTCAACGTGGCTCCAGTTTGGGCGCTCCGTGTGCTGTGGTATTTGGGAAATGACACCATCGAACGACAAACACCCGGTGGGTTATCTTTGTTTTGCCATTCTGCCTTGTTTGTTAGGACAAGGAAGACAAGTCAGTGCTTGTCTGAGTTGCGTTTCTAAGCTGTTGACGTGAGATAATCCCGCAGCCTTGATTAGGTTGAACTTTTTGAGGACAATTTGAAACCTCCATTCAAAGATGTGCTGCTGATTGCATCTTGGGTTCATGCATTTGAATAAGAATGATACACTCTGAATTTCAGGCCTGTCACCAAAAAGCCATTCAAATAACATAACGACAAGGCTAGCTTAAGTTTTAGCATGCTAACTCGCGCGTAGGCTTGAGGACTCACTCCTCTGGCGCTCTGCTGTGATGTAGCACAGTTATAAATCAACCTCAGACAGAACGAGCGAATCACCAACCGCTGTTGTTCTTGCCGTCAACCACCATTTGTTCAACAGGTGAAGTCGGTACCTGTCTGCATTCCACCAACACGAAATGTACCGGTCTGGCTAAGGTGTCGTCTAACTTCACCATCACCGCGGACAGAAAGCACAGCGACGGAGAGTTCAGATGTGAGGCTCAGTTGGACCTGGGACCCGATGGACCACAGCCTCCTCCGAGCGTTAAGTCTGACCCTCTCAACATCACTGTCCTCTGTGAGTTCACACTGGCAATTAAGATGAAGCGTCGACGGGAAACCTGTCACCTTATTTCCGCACAGTTGCTGGAAAAACTGGAGTTTCACCCCTGTGAAACATCCAGTCGTTGCTTGAGGGTCACTGTTTCACACGATACTGCTTTGTTTGCTTCGCTATCTCGACAGATAAGCCCGTCATTAACGCCACAAAGCTGCCGAGGATCATCCCGGTATTCCACGGTTACCCTGAGGAGCTGGTGTGTGAGGCTGAAGGTTTCCCACTTCCCACAATCACGTGGCACTACGGCCCAGCCAAAGTGCTGCGTGTGTCTGAAAACACCCTCACTGTGTCTGAGGCTGGTCTCTACACCTGCATCGCAACCAATGTGGTGGATTCCACCTCCCACGAGGTCCAAGTGATTTTAAAGGGTAACATTTTCAAACTACTCTGCCTTTTATCAGATAATATGCACTTCTTTCATTCTCTTTCAATGCAAATCTCAAGGGTGTTTTTTTTCTCGGTCTGACCTGCCCAGCAATACCACTTTTTTACCACTACAGTGAATTCTTAGCCATCAGCGTACTTACCCAGTGGTTCGCACACTTTTTAGCAAAGTCTGTGCGGAGTTAATAGGTACAGATATTTATGTCACTTCCTGTACCTGATTTAAAGGAAATGACTCAGGTCACACTTCCTGTTGACTGATTCCATTCACCTCTTTTAATAAGGCTTTTTAAATCTAGTGCAGGTCATTGTATGGTTTCATATTACAGTGCTCCTGTGAGGGGGACATTTGATTTCTACAGAGATACTTTTTTTTTTAAAAGACGGAAGTAATGTGTATTGAAAATGAATATGAAAATCTCACCCACCTTTAACATGTTTCATATTTGATTGCTTACGTTGCAGAGGACTACCTGCCCCTCATCGCAGGTTTCGTGGCAGTCACCGTCATTGTCATCTCCATCATCTTCTGCTTCATTTACTCCATCTATTACAAGAACACCCGGATGCGCCGCTACAGCCTGAAGAACCCCAAACTCAGCACGCACAACGGTAACGTCGCTCACAACGGCTGGGACTTGCAGTTTCCCATGACCAAACTGTCTTAGCGAGACGCCTGTGGATTGACTGCGACTGGTTAAACGACCACTCTGAATGAGCTGCATCTCTTAGCCGCCACCATCTACACGAAAGGTTTGGACGTTATTTTGATTTGACCAGATTTGTTATTCGACCGTTCACTGAAAAATCTAAATGACAAAAGACCAAATGGCTTGAGATGTACATTTCTAATGTCACTACTGGATCCTACCTGCTGTCACTGGAAAGAAAGAACAGGAGGAGTGAGGACTGAAACAGTGGATTTGGTTTTTGAGATATTTTCACATCATGTGCACAAATTAATCCAATATGCTGATGAATGTTTTCATTGACCTTTGCCAATGTTTATTTTTTTTACTTCCCCCTTGCTCTTCACTTAAACTCAGATCTGTTCGTATTGGTGTTGGTTTGAGTTCGAATGTGTCTGAAACGGTGGTGGCCCTGAGACTGCGGTGGTTTTCACACTCATAGCAACAGGAAGTGCACTGAAGGTGTGATACGGAATGTGTGAATAACAGAGCCGCTTGTATGCATTCCATGTGCATGCATTCTCTGAACTCGTTGTCCCGTCACCATTCTTTGTGTGCGACTCTGCACTTGTTTCTGTATGTAGCCTCCTCTGTGCCCCCCCCCCCCCTGCCCCCCCCCCCCCCGCTGTGCCATACTGTGTCAGGCCCCGGCCTCACTCATTGTCTTGTCCCACACTTGTGTGCTTTTTGAATGAATGAGTGAAAGGGCATGGTTTTCTTCTTTGATGCCTTTCAGAACTTACGTTCTTGATATATTTTAATGTAAATGCAAAACCTTATATTTATTTAAAGAATCAATACAGATGTAGAGCAAATGGGACTGAAAAGGGACTGCAGATAGTAGGGCAGTAGGTATTGGTGTTGAAGTCCTGTCTGTGATGATATGGACAAGCAAATTTTGATATGTATATGTGAATAGTGATGTAAATAATTTTGACTGGCCTCAAACTGTATTTTGTTATTAAAATATGACTTTTCAAACTTTGTTTCTGAATATACATACATTCATCATTCTGACCAATAGATGTTCCAAGGACACAGGGACATCTATTAAGGGAATTTAGTTATTATTAAATCTCATAAGTTGTTTGTAGTTTGTTTCTGCTGTGCTGCTGTAACAATATGGTGATGTGACATGGTGGCCTCCATAGAGGGGGCCTGTTTCTTTTCTCATTTATCAGTAATGAAAACAATAATAATATAATAACAATAATAATAATAATAATAATAATAATAATAACAAAAACAATAATTAAAGTTAAAAGTAAGAAGAGATCAAATCATCGAAAAGCAAGATAATATTCTGCAATAGAACAGATTTAAAAAATTGAAACAGAGTAAAATCTTTGGTAATAGGAGAACAATTATTTACCTGTTTTTTAAGCTAAGATGCTGATTAATGAAACAGGGGAGGAACTGTCAACAGAAAGTGAGGCACAGATACTGTCAAGTGAAGCCTCATCAGAGCACAGCTAAGAGAATCACAATGCATGTGAACATCTATCACCAACACACACATTATACTACAGAGTAGTATTTATTGTATTGTTTTAACAGGAAACACACCTCAACATCCTGAGCTGCTGACCTGTGACCTTTCTTATCCATGTGACATGCCCCCTGATTGAAAGCAACTGTAGGAGATCCATGTGTTGCCTTACTGGGCTGTAGGAAATGCAACAACTGCACTTATTGAAGTTGTGTGTTTCTGACATGTGAGACTCACATTGTGGTGAAATGTGTCAGTTAACAGAGTCGCAGTTAAATTCCTAATTGCCAGGCAGCCTTGGTGCTACATTCAAGGTCCAATTCAAGAAATTTTCATTTACAAATGGGCAAACATGCATTTTAATGATAACAAAAGGAAGACATGGACGAGGTGAGGGATATTCAACTGCATCACACAACTTCACCACTAGATGTCACTAAATCCTGCACTCTACTTTATAGACAATGTAAGCTCAATTCATATCATCTCAAGTTTCTCATATTACTCACTGGGAAAATTTACAGTTGCCTCAAATGCAGAATTATGAATTGAAAAATACTGCAAAAATACTGTGTTTCATTCACTCAAAAACAACTGTATGAAAATGTTATACGCCATTGCTGACAATTTGACCCAGATTGAACACACTGGACCTTTAAAAGACCCCATGCAAAGATCTATGACCCATCCTCCTCAAAATGGACTCAAAAGATGCCAGAGTATAGACTTTACGAGGGGACCTGAACGCACCAGGCAGTTTTCACTTTCGGGATTTACGGATATCCAGTGTGTCCAGGTGAAAGGGAACACTACGTAATTTCACTACGTAAAAGGCGGAACTGGGATCTACGTTCAAACAAATCCTTTATTTATACTTCGGATTTACGTATGTTAAATGTGTGTATGCGGGGTGCGAGGAAGAAACAAACCATGTTGCTTGTCATTGTCGTCGGTTTAATAGCAAATACAGGTAATTCCCCCTTTGTCTTTCTTATGTTTTCCAAGTTTTCATTTTTACGTAAAGAAATCACCGAGTCGTTAGTGAAAGTCGCAGCGTTGCCTTTCTACGCAAAGCCTACGCCCATTGTTGTTTGGTATCCGAGGATCATATTTCTTTGTTAAGGGAGCAACATTTCAAACATAATACGTTTTCCCGTTGTTGGTTTTAGAAATGATTCGTAACTTTGTGGTTTGAGCGAACTCCAGCGATGTGTTGTGGTAGCTATTACCGTCCTACACTCTGGACATCAGGCCTGCGGCGTGATACACAAGGATCTGTAACCATCCACAGAGGAAAATAGTTCTTGTTTGTCTCCACATGAAGTCATTTGTAACTGTACTGCTGGTCTCACCACATGCATGGGATTGATTGACTGTTCCAAACACACATGCTTACATGTATTTTATTTCATTTTATTTTTATTTCACGTTTTGTAAGACATGTTGGAAATAGCTCACAAAGTATGCAGTGATCAGAATTAGTACCAATGGTTTACATATAATACAGTTATCTTAATGTGATGTGATTGTGCATTTCTAAATATTGGAATAATACATTTGAAACGGTTTTGAATATTATTAACACTATGAACATTTAGATGTGTGCAATGTGGCTTGTGATTGTTTACTAATTGATTACCAAATATATTACTAAATAAAATATTATGGAAAGAACGACTATATAAATTACATACAGTCTAAGTCATGCGTTTTTACAAGTAAAAGAAAAACATTTTAGCAATATGAAAGGTGAATATTTAAAACCTGAAATACACACAGAGACAGATGTACGTATTTATAACTTGAAAAATGAATTATACATTACAACACATGGAAATGGATATGTTCAATACAAATCGGAGATATTAGAAACTACCAAAACATGCTGCATGAGTGGCAGTCATTGACATGACCCATGCTGTGTGCCGGTAGGATCACTTGTGAGTGCCCAGTGTCGACCCCAGCTCAGCCCCTCGAGGATTGTGGTGGGATTCGGAGACTCGTTCTCCGTTAACTGCACTTCACCATACAACCATACAATAGGAATGGGATGGGAGGCTCCACAAGATGGCATCGGATTCACCGAGGGCGTCTCTTCCCTTCCCCTGAGGATTGTCGCAGTTAAACTGTGGAACATGAATCCACAGTGCTTTCTGGTCCTCCAAGATGGTTCTCAGTGTCCGGTACAGCTGCCAGTCACCGTTTACAGTGAGTAGTGCTTAATTTGTCATGTAACACTGCTGATGTTTTGGAATTTCATTCCAATTCTTTGTCCTTTCTTTTGACACAGAGTTGCCCGACAGTGTGTCCATGAGTGAGCCAAGGCTACTCGATCAGATTGTGGAGGGTGAGCGGTTTCAGGTGCGGTGTAATGTCACCAATGTTGCGCCGGCTGCACACCTCTCTGTCATTTGGCACAAAGGAGATGAGGTTGTGTTTACTGAACAATTTCATGATAAGAGCAAGAGCCCAGTCAGTGTGTCATCTGTTGCCACTCTGGTCACTGGCAAAGAGGACAATGGAGCTCGAGTGTGGTGCGAGGCGAAGCTGAACTTTTTGTCCACGGGTCTTCATCTTCCTGGGATGCATTCAAATCCACTTACAATGACAGTACTGTGTAAGTTATCCACTCCTCTGTCAGAGCATTTCTGTATTTGTGTCATTTTCCTCTGACGCTCGATATCACGTGCCTCCGTAGACTCGCCACGTTTTGACGAGCCCAAAGATGAGATACTGGAACGAACTTCAACGAATGCTAACATCATCCTAAGCTGCAATGCGACGGGAAATCCGGCTCCGGTGTACAGCTGGATTTCTCCGCAGCCTGCGCAAGAGGCAGGCATGCAGAACAACGACAGCCAGCTCATCCTGACGAAGCGCCATCTTTTACCGGGGAACTACAGCTGCACAGCGTCGAACTCGGTGGGCTCCAAGACTAAATATTTCACCGTCACAGTACCTCCACGTAAGTCGTGACGCCTCCCTCTGTGTTTTGCTTTGTTGTGGTCTTGCCGTGAAGAAATCACCCTGTAATCCCTCCGTGCTGTCGTTCTCTATCAGGTAGTCGCGCTGGAACCACGGCCGGGATCTTAATCGCTGTTTTCTTTGCTTTGATTTTTATTTTGGCTTGTGTGGTGCATCAGAAGCAGAGAAAGTCGGATGCTTAGATGAGCCGACACACAGAGAGAAAGAAAGCAATTTTGTTTAAAAACTCCCGTCTCCCACAGGGAATCGAACCACCTTTGCAGCCATACTTGGAGGATTTTTGTTCCTGGGGGCCAACCTCTTCATTGCCGGTGTGTTTTTAGTGAAACCTGATGGGACGTTTTCACTCAACAAAGGCAGCTATCAAGTTGCTGCGTCAGCACCTGTATGAGACTCCTTTTTATACACACGTATATATCTACTTCTTTTTTTTATTGCATGCCTTTGCAATCCAATCTCTACTTTTGAATGTTTTTATCTAAATGAAATGGGCATGGTGTGTTCTGCGTGCTCTGCTGGTGGACTGCCGCTAACACATTGCCTAAGAATAACATAGTCCCATCAGCCGTCTTCAAAGCTCCACTAATCAATATTGTGGCATTAACAAACTGTGCACTCAAGAGACCAGGGTGTGAAGTTTACTGGTGCACTCTCTCGTAATCTGGTGCACGCACAGCGGCTCAGTCCTGGAGATTTCTCTCCTACCCCCGAGTTTCTTTTGGAATAACAAACAACTTCTTCAAGATGTGGCTTCCTGACTCTGTATTGACTTATTTGATGAACTTTATTTGCATTTATGTTCCTGTGTTGGAGCAAATAGAGTGCAGCTTTACTCCACATTGTAAACTCATCTATTACAGATTTTAATAGATTTAGACTTTGGATGGCTCTATCCCGAGTGTACTTTATCACAACATATAACTGTAGTTCAACCCAAAAGATCTCGTTGAGCTGGGCCCCTCAGCAACAAGACACTGGGTTTAGTACATTGTATCATTGATGGTCACTGTGACGTTTCTGACGGTTATGGCGTCAAAACCAATGAGAGCAGTTTACGAGCCTTGTTTTATGTTGTATAATAACACATCTAAGTCGCGTGGGCTACTGTTTCAGCTCGATAACAGAAAAGTGGAGGGAATCAAAGGTATTTTTGCATGCTGACTTCCTTGTGGTTTTAGTATTGATTCCTGTGGCACTCTGTCATCTCCTCCCTATCTCCACTACTCTGAAATGTGTGTGAAGCCAATGTGCATGCGCAAGTATTTACTTGTTCAATCATCACTGCGCTCATGAACTATGTTGTCTCCTTTTAGCTGATTGTTTTGTTTTTATGTCTGGTTTTCGGTTTGGTTTGGGTCTTCTCTACACTACTGCATATATCTTGGTGAATATGTACAGTATATCCACCTCCATCCATACAACCTTTATTTTTACAAAAGAACCAAAATGATTCAGACCATTAACGCTGAAACTAGTGTGCCAAAGCCAGAAGGTGGCAATGGTCTACATCAGTGATCCATCTAGAACCAGCAAAGCACACTGTGAATGTTCTCAATCAGCCTAAGCCAGGTAAATGTTCATGGATGTAGAATAAGACATAGATACAGAGAGTGCACCTAGCTTTGACTTTATAAAAAGGTCCTTGTGGCCAGTGTTGGTACTGCAACTTACTCAACTTTAACTTGTCTGTCCGTCATATTTCTATACATCATGACGAAAGGGTCCGAGCCTGCTCTGTTTGTTACAAAACACAGAATCACACAGGCAGAGGTACAACATGTATCACCGGTCCAGTGAGCAGCTTTCATTTGAGCGCCTCTGACACTCTATCCAGTTCTTATTATACACCCATGGTGATATTGGGCGAGGGAGATGCTTGTTGAATGCCAGCTATGCAGTGATACTAACTTTAGCTGCAAACGTGTAATTAGACCTGGCAGAGCGAACCCAATGTAAATAAGCCTCAATTTATCCCTATTGTTGTCTTATGCTAATAACACAAAGCAACAGAGGGCGTCTACGCACTGAGAGAATGACATCATGGCACATACGTCGCATTATTATTATGGAGTGTTAAAAGGATGTGGAGTGACATCAGTGTGTTGCTCTGAATCCAGCAGAGAAAGCCACCCACTTCACCCACTTCCTGTCAGCTCTCCGGTACCAAAGATGGCTCTACGATAATGATGATGTATTTGAACTGTAAAACATAAGTAAGATGTATGAGTTGTATTTTGAAACAGAGTTGACAGAAGAAACATTGAATGTAGTACCATGATAGTCTTTCATGGTGGTATTTCTACGATCAGGACAGTGAGACAGTTGAAATGTTTATTTGGCTTGAAGTGTTTAAAAGTTGCACATACGAGCAAGGCACAGAATCATTTTTCAACCTACTCAGGTACATTTATGTTCTTTCTTTACTCAACAAACTAACCACAACTATCAAACAGCCACGGTACTCACTCAATGGTGCTTTAAATTTAAATGTATTTTTTAATGACTGCAATTTTTGTATTGATTTGTTTTACTACAAGGTGTGCTCTGTGAAATTGGTATTTTTTTTTTTTAAGTTGGTTTGCCCCAGTTAACAATGGTACAGCTTGAGAATGAGGAATTGTTTTTTGCACTGAAGATGTTTTTCTATTGTGTCGCTTTATGGAAACTGAACAGATCATGATGATCATCATTTGTTGGATGTATGAGTAAAAACACCCAGAAAAGGTCATCGCATGTGGATTTCCATTTGTCACCTCAGTTATTTTGAAAGCTGTATTAAAGGCACAGTGTGTGGAATTTAGCAAGTGATAGATTCACCTGCACCTCGCACCTTCACTACTAAATCCTACACACTGTACATCTGTTGTTATATTGACATGTGTTATACTGTCCTCATTTTATTGTATTTGAACATAGTGGGGAATTACAATAGAAAAAGAAGAATTTTAGAGTTGATAATTTTCCTCTATGGTTCTCTTTTTAATGTGTACACTATATTTTGTTTGTTTCTTTATTTCTAAAGTCACTTGGAGTGAAACTGGTGTGATGGGGCTGTATGAAAAGGCAGTCATTGTGCCAATTTGGATTTAAATGTACAGTTCATAGGATTTTCTGACAAGTTTTAGTGAGGTTGCTGAAGACCCCTTTACCTCTCTCTTATTCCCTCCAAGCATGCACCTATGGTTCAGTCTTCTTTGAAATGAAAAGGGACTTTGTTGATATTGTCCACTGTAAAAACACGGTGCTGCAAGATAACTGTCAAAGATGGCAGTTTGGACAAGTAGGAGCCACTCACTTTGACTAATAGAGAGAGAAATTATTTTGGTCAAATCTGACACACTGGACCTTTAATTAGTTCAGAACATGAGTTTAAAATGTAGCTGCTCCGTCAGTGAAATCCTTTGGCCGAACACTCATTGAAAACTGTATGTTTTCCTGCCACCTTTTATAAACCACTGAGTCCCTTCCACTACCACCAACGCCCCCCCCCGCCTCCCCCTCTTGTATTCAACCTGGCTTACGTTATGCAGTGACTGTCATACTAATTAGCCCCAAGCAAAGTGAATGTAAAGGAAACCATTAGTTAACCTTATTTCATTCTGACACCATGTTCTGTATGTTCAGCCTCTGTCATTCCCACCAGAGCTTTTGCCAGAGAACGCTGTTTGTGTATGCAACTGCGTTGCCATAACAACCTGGCAATGGATATCACTCAATTTGTCATGGGGGCCGGTGGGGGTGGGGGTGGGGGGGAAGAGAAACTGGAAAAAAAAGCCCAACCTTTGATCATAAACACTCATTTCTGTTGAGCCTGAGAAGAAAGGGGGAACATCATGTAGTGTAGATGGATGTGTGGAGATTCCCGGCCGTGCTGGCCAGAAATACTCTCATTACTGGCTCACTTGCAGCTGATGTCCAGCATGGAATGCAGGTCACAGTGTGAGCTGCACGCTGCACAACACCAGTGCCTCCTGCCTGCTGCGAGGAGCAGCAGGAGACGAGCAACCCACACGGAAAGGAAAACAGACTTGGGAGGATGTGAGACACTTGGTTTGGAAGCAGATGATCGTCACACCTTGGACAGGCATGTCGGGGGAAATGGATTCAAAGACAAACCTGGACAAGTCAGCGCAGAATGTGGCAGTTACAAAGGATACACTCAATGATCTATTCTGTCTATCTATAGTTTCAATATGACTTAAAGGTGCAGTGTGTAAGATTTGATTGTGGTTCCTTTCCACGGAGGCAGCCATACTGCAAGCCACCACGTATTCGCAGTAGCCCAGAATAGATAAATGAAGAACCTGAATAATAACTAAAGGCCACCATAGGTTGTCCTGTTTGCTTGGAAGGGAGGGTTGGGATGCAACATGCAACTTCACCACTAGATGTCACTGAATAGTACACATTCCCCTTTATAGTATAATGTAAAGTATAGCTGAAATGATGGAATGTAACTAATGTATGTCATGTAAACGGTGTGGGGAACATGCACACTGCTCCACGGAAGCCATAGAATTGTGCAGATGGAAAAATACGCTGCATAAATATGTAATGATGATCGCAAATGTCATGGTAAGTATAGTTTCATTTGTCCACCACACTTTGCTCGGTGTTGCACCAGATGCTGGAAATGAGGAACATATATGTGGGTGAGTGTGACTCTGGCGTCACGGTGCTGCATGTTTCCGTCCGTCCTGCGTGTTGACACAGATGCTGATATTTGTGGATCTACACGTATAATGCAGCCACAGTGGTCACGGGATCAGCGCAGTACACACGATGGGCCTGTGTGTTTTTCTAGAGGCCGCTGCCACCTGTTCGATTTCCCTCTTTTCCCTTTTGCCCCCCACCCACAAAGTCAGCTGGGACGAGCGGGGCCCTTTTGTCCGAGCACAGCTCCCTGCAGAGTTGCCAAGCTCAGTCCAAGTTTGCTTTTTCCGCTCGCCCCTTTTTGAGCTCGACAGCTCGGCACAGAGAATAACATGGGAATCCACTTTGTGCGATGGATTCTGACGTTTTGCACGGTCTACTCAGGTAAGATGTAAAGCCTGTGTGTTCCTCTCTGTCCTTGTTAAGAGTTAGAGATGATGTTTGCTGCAGGGATTGTTGTTTGAAGAGGCAAACAATGGCCTCTATGGTGCTGCAAGTGAAGGCAGGCCTCAGTATATGTCACATGAAGTGTAAACCTGAGAAGTCTGTTGTTTCTGACCTTATGATGATCATAGATTTGATACCAACTGAGGTCAACTGACGCTACGTTGACATCGTAAACATGGATATGCAGATGAAGGACATTATGCTAATGAATTCTGCCACCAGCTCAGCACAGTGTGTGCTGACTTTGATTGCTTTAACCGACAGTTGTAAGGATACACACTTGTTAGAATAGAATAGAATGCCTTTATTGTCATTATACAATTGTCATTATACACAGTGTACAACGAGATTGCTCTTCAATCTCGTTGTACACTGTGTATAATGACAATAAAGGCATTCTATTCTATTCTAACAAGTGTGTATCCTTACAACCGTCGGTTAAAGCAATCAAAGTCAGCACACACATTGGACATATTTGGCTATTCTTCTTCTCCTCATGTGATGTAACACAGTTACATAATGGGTGCATAGACTGGCGGTTATGATCGCTGAATGAAGATGTTCTCGGACACTGAAGTAAAGGTACAAATAAAGAGACATTAAATGCACTCAAATAAAATGTAGAGTTACCACGTGTGTTTTTCACCTATAAAGCAAAAGTAGGTACTTGATTTTAAATATGTTTAAAGGACTCATACTTGCACTGGGGTGGTGCCTAAACTTTGCATACTGCATGCTATGTTTACTGTTTAATGCTCTTAGGATTCAACACTTGGTGCAACTCAGAACAAGAATTGCCCTATTGATTATTTGTCTAAATATTATAATTAAAAGCAGTGTTAGTGATGAATAGGATTTGACATGTAACAGAACCTATTGAAAGAATGTTAAGGGAATGGAAAGAACAGATATTTGCTCATGCATGTGGTGTGGAAAGAAAATGGCCAAAATGTGTGCAGTGAAAATACTTAAAGATGTAGTGTGTCGGATTTAGTGACATCCGGTGGTAAAGGAGCATCTCGGATATAGAATGTAAATGTAAGGGCTCATTTTCGGGTCATTAGTAGAATTTATATGAAGTGATTTTCCAAATGAACACACTGCACCTTTAAGTGCAGTAACAGAGTGAATGAACCTTGTTGTGTGATGATGATGATGATAATGCTGCTGATGACTGTGCGTCTCAGTGTCGGGTGAAGGCTGCTCCCTCATCCTGAAGCCCTCCCGGGTGGTGGTGGGGTTCGGGGAGCCGGTGTCAGTCAGCTGCGAGGCCACCCGCCCGGTGCGGGTCCTGGGCTGGGAGTCGGCCATCAGTGCCTCGCACACCCAGCAGGACCTGGCCGTCCAGTGGAAGGTGGACAGTCTCATCGACTGGATAGAGGAGCCCATCTGCTACGGAGTGTTCTTCACCGCCCCCAGGCAGTGTGAGGAGAAGCTCAACCTCGTCCTCTACAGTGAGTCTACTAATACAACTACTACTACTACTACTACTACTACTGCTATTTATGATAATAATTATCATAATAATAAATTTTATTTGTAGTACCTTTGAAAAGGGTTTGCAAAGTGACAACCAAAGGGGGCTTTGTGATTTGGGCAAAACTGTTGAAACTTGAAATCAAGTCGACAACCAGAGGGTTCGAAGCCACGATGGGTGGGTTCAACATCTGGATGCCAGGCTGCAGGACGACCCACGTGAACGGAACTGTGATCCCCCTCATGCAGAGACCCCAGACAGCATCTCCATCAGACCCGTGAACCACACAGGCCCCATGGTGGAGGGGAAAGAGTACCACCTGCTCTGCGAGGTCCAAAACATCGCTCCCGTGCAGTATCTCACCCTCAGGTGGTACAGGGGCCAGACGGAGGTCTACAACCACTCGTTTGCCGATCTCACATCCTCCTCTCCCGTCCAAGTGTCCTCCATCCTCGTGGTCACACCCACCCGGGCGGAGAACGGGGTGCAGTACAGGTGCATCGCCGAGCTGGAACTGGGACCGGAGGGGCCGCAGCCGCCTCCCACCATGGCCTCGGAGCCTCTCAATGCCTCGGTGTACTGTGAGTGCCCTCGGTCAAAGTCTCATTGTGCCATGTGCTACACAGACGAGTTCTCGCATACTGTACCCGTTGATCTCTCGTTCAGTTCCACCGACGTTCCTCAGTCCCGAGGCGGAAGTGCTGAACGTCACCGTGGGGGCTGAAGTTTCCTTAAACTGCAGCGCCACGGGAAACCCCTCCCCGGTGTACAGCTGGGAGTCCACCCATCCCACGCAGGAGACGACGGACGACATGGCAGTTCTTACCTCTTCCTCGCTGCCCCCGGGGACGTACACCTGCACTGCCTCCAACGCCCTGGAGAAGAAGAGCAAGCAGTTCATCGTCAAAGCCAACACCAAAGGTAAAAGAGGGAACTCTGAGGGGGAGTTTAATTTGCAATCCCGTTTTTACTCGGCCGGTCCGATAACCCGCACTTCCTTTGCTTCTTCTCAGGTGTTTGAAACACCAGGTGGGATCCCATGGCTGCATTGGACTTATGAGGAGATTGTACTGTTGCTGCTCTGGAGACATCAATGAAAACATGGCGATATAACTCAACCGATATTTATAAGGATCTTGCAATTATCTGGAAGTGATCCCATAAAGAAAATACCTGAATATACTATATTTGTCCCTCAATTTGTCTGTATTTTAACATGTTTATTCTCTGTGGTTGATTCTTTGTTTGCATCATAGTCTACTTGTAATGCCTTCGAGTTGATTGTCTGTATCTAATTTGTAGTCTATATTAGATTAGAGTCCATAACTAATTTATATTTTTGTATTCTTATTTTCCGTCGAATAACATCACCTTTTAACTACTAATATTAGCTTACATGGAATATAGCAGTTACTGCTACATTGTTTTTGACATACAAATGTAAATGTAATATTGAAACTTTAATACTCAATGTTAAACATCAGCCAGGCCTGTAAATATGAACCGTTTCTAAATTTGCTTATCTGTATGAATAAAGTTTGATTCAAAATTATGTTGTTCACATTTCAATCCATGTTTTAATCTAATGTGTATGTAATATTTGTATCTTAGGGTGATATACACTCATAAAAACACCAGTACAATTTGCCACTTGGGACAAAAAAAAATCACCTAAATCCTACACATTACACCTTTAATTCTTAAAGTTGTAAAACTAATATTACATGGGATAATGTGTTACGGAAGCGATTAGTTCTAATGATATAATAATATGACAACATGTAAATAAATGGAAACAATTCCCTTGTTTACTTGGGGAAAGTGAACGCATCTTTTAATCCACCAGAGGTCACTGTTGCGCTTTCCTTGAACAATGTTTCATTGGCTAAAAACGTGTCAGCTGACCCGAACGTCACGTCGTGACAGGAAGTGGTACTGGTGGCTAACGTTAGCACAACGACCTCAAACTTAGAACCTAGAGACTTAAAACAGACCAAGAAATGAGCTGAGGGGGCAGAGGTTGGGTTGAGCGGGTGTGTAGTCCGACCGTGTGGTTGTTTACTTCCGGTGTAGCTTGTGAAAGGTGTATTACGGCGCGATGCCGCTGAAGGACCCGTGTCAGAAGCAAGCATGTGAGATTCAGAAGTGTTTACAAGGTAACCAAACAAACTTCCATCATATGTTGTCGAAGAATCTTACAGTGTCTGGGGGCTAACACAGTCCACTCCTCCTCTCCCTCGTGCTAAAAAGCTAACAGGTACGCGGAGAGCATGTGCGAGGACGTGATCCAGGAGATGCGGCGCTGCTGCCAGACTCACGCCGGAAACTCCACCTGCTGCTCCGGGTTCAAGGACTCTCACCTCCCGGAGGAGAAGAAGAGACCCGCATAGGTCATACAC
>JAFBJT010106768.1:39401-57218 GCA_016785325.1 Chascanopsetta lugubris | reverse complement strand
AGAAGGGTGAGGGTGAGGTGACACTTCACCGATAGATGTCACCAAATCTCCCACACTTCACCTTTAATGTGTGAAAACCATCAGTGTGCTGCATTTCAATGAGTCAAACCATCAAATGTTCTGATGGTTCAGTGATGACTCATACAACCAACACACAAGACCATAGATTTAAGTTAGAAATGGTCCTGGTATTATTCCTCTCAAACTGTGTTTCAGCTGATTAATTTTGCATCATGCTTCACATGAACAATATCTACTCAGACAAGAGAGAATAAACAGAGAGTTTCAAGTTGTCGGATTCCTCCTGAGAGATTCTGTCTGTTTCCCCCCCCCCCCCCCCCCCCCCCCCCCCCCCGTTTCCCCTTCCCTTGTTCTCATCGGTCAAACCACAGGAGACCAGCTAAGGTTGAGAAAGTTCTGAGTAAGGGTCTCTGTTGGCGTTTTTTCTCCCTCTCCCTCTCTTCTCGGCGGTCCGGCAGAGTTTGGAGTCAGCTCTGACTAATTGGATTTTGGGGGGGGGGGGCGGGGGGAGCGGCGAGAGGCTCACGGAGGTGTGAAGGAGAGGGAGATGGACGGAGAGACAGGGTGACAGGCGGAGGGCGCACATGCATGCATGCATGGCTGGATGGATGGATGAATAATGAAAGGATGACTCACGAGGTCTTGTCGTTCTTGTTTGAGCCGGAATGCGCAGCAAAGTGAACGGCATCAATAGTTAAGGATGTTGAGCCGCGGCAAAACCACAAATGATCCTCCCGTATCAGCGTCGGAGTGGATTCAACCACCATGGTTCGCTCAGCGGCTTCAGAGGGGATGGCAGGTGTGCCTTTGAACTTTGGACACTGGCCGTGAGTCGGCGGACTGACGCTGAGTCAGGCCAACAGCCCTCGGCTACAGCTCCATATGGAAAAGTCACCAGTCAGCGCTCTGGACGGTGAGACTCGCTCACATCCAGCCACATCCTCCGCCCTCGGAGGGTCGTGCGCTAAACTGCTGCGGCCGGAGAGCTGACACAGTTCCACGCCACATGAGAAGACGGGTGACTCATCCCCACCTCCTCTCACTCTGCACCGCGGCGAAGCCGAATGATCCCAGATGTGAGCGACATCCTGTGCATCTGGAGCCGGAGTCTGTGAGGTAATGATGCGCTCGTTAAAGCATCTCATAACAAACGAAAGTGCTGAGGCAGTCGGCGGTTAAACCCATCGGCAAGTTGCGACACTTCCTGTTTTTGCAGGAACTTTAAGCTCATCACCGTTTTTCCAGTTGCAGGCTGTGAGGGACCGCCGTGGTCACCCCACTTACTGGGGCGTGAGGTGTGGCAGGTTTGATTCGGTAAAGGTTCGGGGATTGATTCTCTGCACAAAAAGCAACCCAAAATAAATAAACCAAAAAATAAATACCCGTTTCCAGGATATAGCTTGTTCCACCAGCTGAGTGTATTTTAGCAGAGCACAGCAGAGCAGCTCAGAACATAGAAGATCAAAACTGAAGATATTCAGCATCACGGACCAACACCTCCCCTCCCGCTCCCTCTGTCAACACCGAACGAGTCCCTTCTTTAATAAGGCAAAGAGTTGGGTTCAAATTGGACCAGTCAAGGCCAGTTGGGCCGTACCACTGAAATGGGTAATATCATTTTGGGAAGTCTACCAACCCATGATTATGGAACTGCAAATAAACATCATGATCAAATGAAATATCAATTTCTCATCGTTTAACCAGTTATATAGTGTATATGAACCCTTTTCCCACCATGTCATTCTATACACAACTAAACTTTAACCGCAACTCCCCTTCAGCCATTTCAGGCGCTCTCAGTCCCGGGGTGGAATAAGACACTGCGCAGGGCAGTTGGACCGGACCAGGAAGTGGGTGAGTGTGTGCTCGTCAATCGTTCACATTGATAATGTTTGTATTGGTATCGGTGTTGAACATTCTATGCAGCATCTATTGCACGTCTGTATGCATGTCTCAATGCTGGTGGATACAAAATGGCGTGCAATCCTCCGTTATCGCTGCTCGCTACAAGGGCAATTTCACAAACACAACAACATTGCATTGTGAAATTTGAGTGGTTCATCCCGGAAGGTGTGGAAATCATGTCTCATGGTATCATGAGACTGGAGTGGGAGCTGATCCCAGACCATCGGGGTCAAAACAAGGGTCCTGAGTAGCCGCACCATGTGACACTGTGATGTCACACATGAGTTTGAGATGCACGTTCAAGGCTGATACCTTGTTTTTAATCCGTCATGTTGAGAGGAGCAAGTGTAAATGGTCGGGATGTGGACATCAGTTCATGATAAGAAAATATCCATCATTTGGAATCTGTGTCTTATGAGTTATAGGATAAACACAATGCTGCTTTGAAGAAACCTTTGATGAGAATCCTGAGGAAAATGGCCACAGATGAATGACTTAGAAAAAGTATCTTCTTCTATTTAAATGACGTGGACATGAAAGTATTTGTTTTTACAGTCAGTGCATGCGCACTCTGTTGATCCTTCAAGAACACACAGGTTTATCTTCTTGGGTCTATATTAGTTTACATCCACTTTCAGACACTTAACAGTCCAGAGTTTAATATGGTTGAAGTTTTTACTGTGAGTAAAAAAAAAAGGACAATCAAACTGAACTGGTCCCAGGGAGCAGGCGGGAGTGACTCAGCTGGCACATTCACTTTAATTTCATGACTCACTCCAGCCTCTGAGAGTAGAAATTAAAGCTACGCTCCATTTGCTATACAACTTTGACCTGACGTAAACTTTAATATGCATATTTTTTACTCGATTGCCACAAGAATAGCTGCTCGATAATAATTAATGGTGGAAGGGAGTTAGAAATCAAATCTGCTCTTGATGCACGTGGCTTTATTCATCGCTGAATCCAGAAACACAGCTGAAACCAAACAGTTGAACTATTATATCGTGAAAATCAGCAAATTTCAAAATTGATAATGGATTAAATATTTTGTCATGTGATGTTGCCGTCGAACTTCCATGATTATCTTGGTTCGATCCATCGACAGTATGGACGTAGTGTCCGTGACATCACCCGGTGGTTCCAGCGGAGTGGCTTTGAGGTCAACTGTGGGCGTGTCCCTTGTTGCCATTTTGCCAAATTCAAACTCCTCCTACTTCCTGGTTCATTCAAAAACGGCCAAGAGGCGGAACACACTCGCAGCTGTGGTACGTAACAGGTCGGCTCGGGTGTCAGTCAAGAGGGCACGCCCTTAATTATGTGTAATTCAAAACATCTGTGAAATAAAAATGAGCAAGTTAGAAAAAAAAATCCCCCCCTACAGTTGTCACGGGAAAACATGCGAATGATCGAGACCGAAACCGAAGTTTGTTCCAGACTTTAAACCTGTTTCATTGACCCCTGAAGTTCATGATTTTAACATGGGCATTTGCTCCCTTTAGGAGTCAGCCCCCAGTGGCCAACCCATGAACTGCACGTTTTTTTAAGCGTCCTATTGTTCTCCATGCGTCTGCACCGGAGGTTGCCCCTCGCTTCCGTCCCACACATCATTCCAGAGGTCCAGAGTCTGTATGTAGCTCACGGTTGGTCTTATCAGGAGGGCAGAGGCAGGTTTAGAAGTCAGGCGGCAGAGAAGGATGAGGTCATCACCTGTGTGCAGACGAGCCGGTGAGGCAGGAACAGACAGGACAGGCGATGGGGAATGAGTCCAGATGGAAAGTTT
The DNA here is from genome assembly GCA_016785325.1 of Chascanopsetta lugubris. Lineage (NCBI taxonomy): Eukaryota > Metazoa > Chordata > Actinopteri > Pleuronectiformes > Bothidae > Chascanopsetta > Chascanopsetta lugubris. Next base: position 53,512 of record JAFBJT010106768.1, on the reverse strand, counting down.
GCGCTGGAAAGTTTTTATCCAGGATGGAGACGAAGAGTGAATCTTTATTCTGGCGTCAATCTGAGATTCAGAGGGGGCCGAGTGAAACGGGCGAGAGAGACGAGGTGAGGCGGGGGGAGAGGAAGGCGAGACGAGGACGAGAGCAGAGCGTGACACAAGCCCGTTTACATTTTGACGTCACATCATGAAAGTATATTAGAAAACACAAGGCACTAAACTCCATGTTGGACTATTTGAGTGTCCTCACTGAGGCTGCAGGTTGTGATCATCAGTGATATTGGAACGTGGACAGACAAGTGCATGTGTTTTTTGACTTCAAGGGTAACGGGAACAAATCAAACAATTATAAAATCAATTATAAATGCATTCAAATGTCCGTATGTCCTCGCTTTGTAATATTTGTGACAAAAATGACTGATATCGTTACTCGCTGCACCTTTGATGTCATGTCCCCACGAGGAGTGGGTCCCCTCCATGGAGCCTTCCGCTGCCAGCTTCACCTCTAGACGTCGCCAAATTGTACACACTGCACCTTTAAATGCTCGGATGTCATCAAGTCCCTCCTCCAGAGCTGCCGTCTCCCCAGCAGATTTAATTGCAGCTGCGACGAATGTGCGTCGTGTTGCGAGCGTGGGTCTTTGCGCGTGTGCTCGTGCCCACAGAGATTATTATAATTGCACATTAAGTCAAAATATGAAAAAAAAAAAAAAGAAAGGAGCGGAGACGCAGATGTTCCCCGCAGCATAATGACCCCCCTGCTTCCCATTCCCAGCAATCACAGGGGCGCTCATGCACGCACGCCCACAGTAACGTCATTTTCCAAATTAGTCCAAAAACTCGAATTATTTGTCTCCCTGTGTTTGGTTTGGCCGAGACAGCGGCATGTCACGTGACTCGCAGCGCGACACTCGCAGGCGGCGCCGCCGCGATGGACTCATCGCACAAAGTGCTTGATGACGTTAAAGAAATCAGCTGAGACCGTCGCTGCTGTGCAGCAACTTATGACACTAAATATGATTGGTCATACGCAGCTGCTGTGTGTGTGTCTGTGAGCGTGTGTGTGTGTGTGTGTGTGTGTGTGTGTGTGTGACTTTGAGCACACTTTAAAAGAGATGCAGCACTTTTCTTAAGTTTCTGTCTCTGAGTTCATTCATGTTTAACTGGGTTTATTTGCTCGCTTCAGTAACTCCAGGCTAAATGAGAGCGTGAGCAATGGATGAGACTCAGTTTGTGTCTGTATTGTGTTTGTGCATGACCGTCTTCATCATCTCTTTCTGCCTGTAGAGCAGAGGTTTATCATTATTATTGTTATCATTATTATTTTTTAATTAGGACTTAATGTAATTACTGCCTAACATATTGTAAAATAACTGTCCTCATGCTTTATTATCATTTATTCAGTTAGTTACAAATATGGTAGATGCTTTTACATCCGTGCAAAAATGTAAACACACATATGTTGCCACACATAAAAAAGTGGCATGTGTAATTAACCAGAGTTCATGAGCAATATCTGCTTTTTAGACTTTTATTTTTAGAAAATCGTGGGCCTTTAAGTCCTCGCGGGCCACATGAAATGATCGTGCGGGCCACATTTGGCCCGCAGGCCACGGGTTTGGCACATGTGCTCTGGACGTCTCAGCTGACACAACACAGGAAGCTGAGGGAGCCACTGCCGCCCTGCGCTATAATGACTATGCGCATTTTGGGTGATTTGTTTTCCTCTCATGTACAAACACATGGACACAAGCACAGCAGTGATTAAACAAAGGGGCTGAACATTCTTTACTCTGCCTCTTACGGGCGTCAAACCTCCTATTTACATGCGTTTTACTCGGTGTGTGTTTTCCTCACACATGCACTTTCCAGAAATCCTAAATGATTTCAGCATTACTCGCCTCAGTGACTGCGGGATGGACGAGTGGGAGTGTTGTTGTTGCACCTGCGCTCGTTCAGCTGGAATAAATCTGCCTCTGCCCCGGCTCAGCACTCACAAGCACAAATTATATTCATGCCGAGCCGCAGTTGGGATAGATGTGGCTTTTTTTGTTAGCGATGTGCGGCAGCTTCGCTCGCCCACCTCTGCAGGAGATGAGAGGATGTGTTGCTCACAGTTTGAACTCTGTCTTTGGGGTTTTGGGGGTAAGAATGGATGTAGTTATTGAGGTAGAGAGGAAATAAGCGAGAAGGATAAATCGAGACGAGAACAATAACGGCTCTGCAGAGTGAAAACAACAGCGAGGGAAAGTCTGCTCTTCATTCGAGCACCTGCTCAACGGACTAAGTTGCGAGAATATTCACTAAATACGGCTATAAATGCTTTTACTATATGAAGACGCAGTATTAAAAGACGATGATGTAAGCAAGGCCTATTATTTCCATTAAAGGTGCAATGTGTAAGGTTTGATGACATCTAGGGGTGAAGTTGCCCGTTGTATCCAATTCGAGCTTGCCCGTGGTAGACTTCAGTTGTCGTTAAAACTCAAAAGATGTTCAGTATACGCTGCATCTTTAGAAGCTGTTCACTGGGACTTGAATCACACAAAACAGCCATATCAGCACAAACCATAGAGCTTCAGCACAAACCTCTTCTTCTGTCACCAGTTCATTGATGGGAAATCTGCAAATCAAAAAAATAACGCGTGACCTCTTGACCCCGGTTGTCATTTTCACCGAGATCTGGTTCTGGACCGACCTGCCTGCTTGAATACATAAATCAATCATTCATTCGATCAATCAAGGAAATCTTTGTATTTCGAGTGAGGGATGTGAGAAGTTAAGGGACCTCATATTCACATATGGGAAAAGGTCTCTTTGGGCCACATGCAGTACCCCCATTTGGCCACTATGTCCTTGTGCATCAGTGCTGAGAACAATTTGTGTGGATAAACTGTACACACATGCACTTCCTGTCACAGTGGTGGATGAAAATCCATGTCCACAGAATATGTGAATCCAGTTTTTGGGAGTAACTTGAGATTCAGAGAGAAACAGCCCCGAGTGTGGCAATACAAATAAACAGCAGCCGCGAGGAGGAGGAGGAGGACGAGGGCAGCAGCTGTTCCTGTGAAGTTCATAAGTTAACTGACTTGCAGCTGCTGTCTCGCTTTGTGATTGTCGAGCTATTTCAACACGCACATCGGCGAGTATCCGTGGCAACCACAGAAACTACAACGAGGGAGATGATTTGGGAGATGGAGAAGCTGACAGGTACGGCAGAGAAGAGGACTGAACTCATCTCTCACTGTACTTAACTTCCCATTCCCTCTTCAAGTTCGAATAGTTTCTCTGCCTCACAGCTGACGGTCTCCTCTCGAGTGGACACAGTTCACTGTTTACAAGCGCAAGACCCACCTCTGCCGTCTCGCTCCACGCCAGCTGCCCCCAACCATTGTTGCCATTTCTGCTTTCTGTCCGTGAGAGATGGAAGACCAAGTCAAAGTCTGTTTTTATTGTCAAAGACTTCGAGCATGTGCAAAACATACAGAGAATTCCAAATATCAGGCCTCTCAACCCCAGGGTGCATCAGAAAAAAAACCACGTATAATCAAATGTACATGTTTCTAAAAAGAAAGTTGTAAAAAATTGTAAACAAAAATAAATCAACGACAAAGAGAAATGGATAAATAACACATGAGGCACATGGGGAGGCAGAGTGGTGACAAGTACTTCAATTGTCCCGCTTGCACTTTGGTTTATGTGTTCCAACAAAAAGCTGTGGACTCGTGAGGACGTCTTATGACAACATTCGAACATGCTGACAAGAACGCGGTTCTTGAGTGAGTGTGTGATTTGAACCTAACTTTAGAATCTTTCTTTCATCTTGTGGGGGAGCGCGGATGCACATGAGTAAATGAACTGGCACACAAAGATGCCAGAGCACCATCTCCAGAGTCCATCCATCCGAATGGCCCTCAGCTCTGTGTGGCTCTGCGCGATGTGACTGTGTGGCCCCCGAACGGGAGGCAAAGTGTTTATGAAGAGGGTCTCAGCTGCTCGAGGTCAGTCCGGCGGCACTCGCCTCCTCGCCGACCCACCTGCTCTGCTCCCGGCGGAGAGAGGACTGGGGGGACAACAGAGTGGAGCGGTCAGCGTGTTTACAGCCATTTTCCAAAGTGTCTGTGGACTAGTGGGAGATTCAGAGACGTGTCTTCCGTCATCATCATCATCATCATCATCATCATCATCATCATCATCATCATCTTGGTTCATGTATACACAGGATTGAAATAGTTTAGAGAGATGTTCCGGTGGGCTGGAGGAGTAAATGTCTAATTATAAAACCTTTATGTGATGTTTAATCTCTCTCTCTCTCTCTCTCTCTCTCTCTCTCTCGCTCCCTCTCTCTCTTCCTTCAGGCTTGCTCCCTCCATCTCAATTGGTTTCCACCTTTCCAACGACTGTACTTTCAGAAGTTCCTTTAGAATGAGTTTCCATGGTGACCGCAGGCCCTGCATCCATTGGATCATCGTGGGTCTGCGGACACCAGCCGCACTGTTTGTTTGTACAAACGGATTGTATTTATACTCTCTTTAAAGGTGCAGTGTGTACGATTTGGTGACCTCTAGAGGTGAAGTTGCATGTTGTATCCATCACCTCCCCCTCACCCTTCTGAACATGAAGGAGAACCTGTGGTCGACTTGAGTTGTCATTAAAACTCAAAAGATGCTTGATCTGTCCGCTCTGGGCTCCTGTAAAAACATGGAGGACCCCACTCCTAAATATACATTATCGGCCTAATTTAAGGCTAATGGGGTAAATTAATTACATTTAGGAGATTAGAAATTCATGAAGATGTCAGTACGTCATAGTTTTGTAATCTTTTTTTTTGAAGTGACCAAAATGGCCGAAATCGTACACACTGCAGCTTTAACAGGGCGCCACTTCCCAAGCAACAAATGGGACACAGCCAAAGCAAAAGCAAATGAAGAAAATGGAAAATTAAAAAAGACATAAGGAGCTCAGATCACTTCACCAGTGAGATGTCAAAGAAGAACTGCTCCTTTTATCATTTAGCAAGAAAATAGTCTGTTCTAGCTGCGAGAGCACGTCTGCAGAAAGTTCAGTACCTTCGCTTTGACGGGTTCGCATCCCCACCATCCCTGGAATATGTGACTTTCCTCCCCGTCTCCATCTCCGGCTCAAACCATCCTCCTGTGTTCAGCAGCGCTCACACAGGCCTCGCTGTTTCTCTCTCCATGTCTGTTGTGACACCTACAAGCCCACGGAGGAGGATGCGCCATCAACAGGGGAGGAAAAAACCGAGGTACAGTAGCTGGGATGTGCCAAGTCAGTCTGGGTAAAACACTTCTTTCCTGGAGTGTTGACGCCCATCAAAGCCGGAAAATAGGACAGCGCCGCGTCTCCGCCGGTGTGTGGGTTTACACAGAAGAGGCTGTTTTGACGTGCGTCAAATAACAGTCAATAGAAGTGTGTTGTGGCACAGAATGTGAATTTTCCGGTGCCGAATTGTTTGCGGGGATTGTTTGCCTGTGAGTTGCAAGAATAAACTCCTGTGGATCTGGATCTGGCTGTGGATCTGGATCTGGCTGTGGATCTGGATCTGGCTGTGGATCTGGATCTGGCTGTGGATCTGGATCTGGCTGTGGATCTGGATCTGGCTGTGGACAGTAAACAGTCCTCCATTGGTTGGTCACGATGGGCTTGAAGCTCAGCCACGCACCATCTGTGCTCCAGTTCTTAAATCCGTGTGGATTCTGGGAACCCTGAAGTCATTTTTCATTTTTCGCTTTCACTAATTGATCGTCAGTTGGTTGGGTTTGGCTCCGGCATCCGGCCGTTATCCTGTATTTTTAGACAGAACTATGAGACAAAGAGTGTGACGAGCAACGCTCCACTGTCTAAGCTGTGGCGATGGAGAGGCCACAGACACACACGTGAATGAATGCGTCTTGGGAAGCTCCAATCAAGTCAACCTACCATTACAAGCTTCCCACTGGTAGAACCACTGTGGACCAATAACCAGTGAGAAGCTTGTAATGGTTGGACGTCAGGGTTCCCAATAACAGGGTTCCCAATAACAGGGTTCCCAGTGGGTCATCGTTTTGTTATATCTGTCGAAGTGACAGATTAGGTCGTTGGTTTGTGGGGTGAACTCTGTGGTGATGCTGAGTCCTTAGATCCAATGTTCTTTCACTGTTTGGTCAAGTGAAGGTGAATGGAGGAGGTAGTGCCCTGTCAAGGCACATCGACGTGCAACAGTCTGAATTCCGTGTTAGAGCTTTTTAAAAGGCTCCAGTGAGTCGACCGTGTGACTGATTAGACACTGAAATGTGAAATTGTTCTTCAGAGATCCTCCCTTTCATCCCTATTTTCCTCATGATGCTCATTTCTAAAACAAATCTCCTCTCGACACGTCGCCCTCCCTCTCCCGAAGCACCGAGTGCCACGTCGACAACGACCAGCGATACATCTGTATCCCCCCGGTGGTCCTACAAGCGCTCTCCAAAGATCCGTGCAAACTCTATTAGTCCGATTCCTCAGCTGGCGCTGCCCAGTCCAGACAGAGCTGCTGCTGCTGCTGCTGCTGCTGCTGCTGCTGCTGCTGCTGCTGCTGCTGCTGCTGCTGCTGCTGCTGGCGACGACATCACAGCAGAGTGTGAGGGAGCCGTGCAAACATCCAGCCCAGCCGCTTGGACACAGAGCTCCTCGCAGACAATCCAGTCATTTACTCCTGTGATCATCCATGCAGCTGCTTTCATGTCCAAGATGACTCAGCTCCAAGTGCTCCAGGCAGCGGGATGGTCAATGTGTGTGTGTGTGTGTGTGTGTGTGTGTGTGTGTGTGTGTGTGTGTGTGTGGGGGCAAATGGCTATCGCAGCACATTACTCGCCTGCCATGGAGATGAAAGGACTCCAAACAGGCTTGGTCCGTGGTTGGGTGATGGTGTTTCACAGGTTGGTCAGTCAGCAGATAGAAACCCCTCTGCTTGTCTCTCTGAGTTAACATCATCAGCAGCAGTGTGCACCGTCTTGGCGGCTCGTTATGATTTCCGCTCGGACACTTGTGTTCGACGCGCCACTGCGTGGACGTGACACGTAGAGATCTCGCTCGTGTCCGATGACTCGGGAAACTCTCACACGTGTGGGAGGCAGCGTGACCTTCATCCGACAAGGAGGCGCAGATATCGTTTGAGGAGGGTCTCACGAGACACATTCGACTGGAACGATGTGAACAGTTTTTCCAGTGGTTCCCATTAGATTGTTCACTGATTGCATTTGGATAAAAAAAAAAAAATTATATATATATATATTCTGTCGTATCCTGAACTATTCCATATTTTTTTGTATATATATTATAGTGTAAGTCATGTATAAAGAAATACACTTGAAGCCCCCCAGCCCCCTATAGCTAATGTTGAAGCACTGGTGCAAATAAAACATAGAGACCCAGACAACTCTCTTTAAAGGGGATCTACTGAGCCCATTTAAGGGGCTCTCTGTTTGTTCTTGAGCCTCTATGATGATAAACGGTGTTTTTAGTCTCAGAGGCGCTTTTGTTCAGGCATTCCTTATGAGGGTGAGACGCAGGGTTTTGCCCGTATTCAAGGCCTGATTAACCATACGAGGGCATTTGCTAAGGGGTCGGAAGATCTGACTTGACGCAACAATATAAAGAATATTCAATATTCAAACAATATTCTCCAATAAATGGAGAAGCCAGGAGGGAGAGAGAGAACTCAACAGATATTTCAAAAGTATAAGAACATCAACAACATGAGGTCAGAGGTCGGACCAGCCAACACTTGCACTCAGCCGGTGTCCATGATATTTCTTAACCTCCAGCCATCGGAACGGATAGCAGCAGCAGCAGCAGCAGCAGCAGCAGCAGCAGCAGCAGCAGCAGCTCCAGCTCACAGTGGCCCAGAACCTGCTGAGCCCGTGAGTGTGACTGTCACAGTCGTGGAGGGTGAGCGGCCTCGGTGCTGACTCTGTGGGATCTGACAGTGTTTGATGGTGTTTGCGCTTTTTAACGAGCACATCGAGAGACAGGGAAATATTACGCCACATTTTGCTGCTGCTATTGATTCTGAACACTCCCCATCTCTATTCTGTGGCATCTGTCCAGCTCTGCTCCGGAGTAGCTTTTTTTATTTTTTTATTTTTTTTTATCAACTCATGCTTTTAAAGGTGCAGTGTGTAAGATTTTAGTTTTTTCCTTTATTTTTTTTTATTTTTGTCACCTCTAAAAATATTACAAAACAATTACATACTGACATTTTCTTCAAATTATAATCACCTCAATGTTTTATTTTGTCCCCGTTACAACTTAACACCAGCACAACCGAATTCTAAACATGGTAATAATGTCATCATGCAAAGTTGAAGGTCATGGACACTTAAAGGTGCAGTGTGTGAGATTTGGTGACACCTAGGGGTGAAATTGCATGTTGTATCCACCACCTCACTGTCACCATTCTGAACATGCAGGAGAAACTAGACTTCAGTTGTCATTAAAAGTCAGAGGATGCTTAGTATGTCCACTCTGGGCTACTGTGAAAACATGGCAGCCCCCATCGAGAGGACCCCCTCCTCCTGTGAATATACATTCATGGGCTCATTTAAGGGTAATGGGAAAAAAAACATTTATGTGATTATATTTTCAGGAAAATGTCAGAATGTAATTGTTTTAGAATAAGTGACAAAAAGGACAAAAATCGTACACACTGCACTTTTAAGGAGATTTAAAATCCAAGATAAACATAAATAGAATAAACAAAGGCGCTACTCTCTTGTGGTTAGAGAAACATTCTCTATTACCACCACGTCATACAATTTATTATTTAGTATTTAGCTTAATTGGAAAAGTATTATATATACTAGATCTGTTGGTATTTTATATCCACCATGCAAAAGTTCTAAATACAGTTTCTTAAAGAGTTCTATTCATTACCGAGCTTTAAGAATATGCTTGGTAATGAATAGAATTACACACTGTCACACAGGCACAAAGGATATTTCCTTTGACCACAGTTTCCGCTGAGTCACTCTGATTCTGTGCGATCTGTCTGTGGAGGTTTTATTAAAAAACCTGTTCAAAATGTACAAAGTTTAAAGCAGCTCTCATTTCAATTTAGTGAACCAGGAAATTGCCTTTTTTTATCTCCTTAAAAACGTTCCAACACATTTTTTAAGAGAAAGTTTTATCTCAGCTGATATGAAACAGTTTTATAGCTTCTTTTCAATTCGGACACTAATTCAGACAATGTTGATACAGGTGGTGTCCTTACATCACGACCAAAATATCATTTTTTTGTTTACAATAAAATCAAACTGAGAAAATTCTATAAACCCAATCAGTAAAACAATCAAAAAATAATACCTGCCTCCCATTGTCTCCAGAACAAGTCACTCTCTAGGCAGAATGGGTATATTTTAATGAATAATTATGTAATATATATATGTATATACGTTTTGTTTTTTTTATAATACAGCCAAAGAAAATGTAATGTATTCAATAAAAATTAATCACAAAAACATGTGAGAGGAAACTATTTCAAAACCGAGACCCTGACTGAAGCTGTGATGAGCGGTGATGTCATGTGACTCGGACCTTGCTTTAACGTTGCATAATAGTTCAGAGATGCAGCATTCACACACACACGTACACACACACGCACACACACGCACACACACACACACACACACACACACACACACACACACACACACACACACACACACACACACACACACACACACACACACACACACACACAGCCACAATGGGGGTAAACAACAACACCCACTCCTGCTCTCCAGCCTGGTCAGAGTGGAGCTTATCTGCTGACCCCGGGAGCTGCAGGCGGGAGCTGAGCCAGACTGTGCCCAGGATTAGAGGGGGCCGGTGAGGGGCCGACGAGGTGGGCCTCCTCCTGGCTCAATAGATCTCTACACATAAAAAGTGGCATGTGTAATTAACTAAAGTCCAGGGGCAATGTGTGCTTTATTTATTTATTTATTTATTCATTCATTCATTCATTCATTCATTTATTTATTTTATTCTTATTCTTATTATTATTATTTTATTTTATTTTTTATTTATCTTTTTTTTTCCTTAACCTGTCCTCCGGCATCTTGGCATGAAGTTATCGGAAGTCTTGACGAGCGCCCGACAGATTTGAGCCTGGTGGAATGTCATGTGGACCTCCTTCCTGTTTACTTCATCTTTCTTTGGATCATTTGGTCCCGCGTTTGAAGTTTGCTCATGGGTTGTGAGCGAAGGTTGTCGGGCCGGACGGAGCTCAGGGGCTGTGCTCTGCACTTTTACATCAGTTCACGTGCCTTGAAGCGCTGGCGCGCCACATGAACTGACCACAAGTTTGACACGTGAGTTCTAGACCTTTAACACGTCTTCATCCAACATCTCTTTGGTTTCATCAGTGTTTCTCCGTTGTCGTTGCGAGACGGTGTTCGCGCTTTTCCCATCTCTGCTGCATCCTGTCACAACCGTCGCTCACCTGACGAAAGCCGATGGGTCGTAGAAATCATGACGAATGAATTCACGTTGCTCCGGTTTAAAGCGAGAGCAACACAATCTAAATAAACCCGGGCCCTCACTGTCAGTTGTTAGTGTGTTTACTGCTGCCAAAGCGCAAACAGACAATGTGGGGATTCCTCCGCAGACACAAAGAGACGTGTGGAGGAGGCCGAGAGGGAGCAGATTCAAAAGTCGATTTGAGCCGAGTGTTCACGTGGTCCCGCCGCACGTTTGGCCCGTGGGAGCGAGAGGTCGAGAAGACGTGAGAAAGGATGAAAGGGACATTTCCATCTCTCCCGCTGAGAGCTGAGAGGGATGGAGGGAGGGGAATGAAAGGAAAGTTAAGGAAGAGGGTGGTGTGTTTTTTAGAGAACAAAAAAAAAAAGACTTACAGAGGAGTTGCTGGAGTTTCTTGTAAAGAATTCTGCTCAACAGCTCCGCCATGGAAACACTAACAATTACACTTTATATAAGCGGTGAATCCACGCGCTTTCTCTCTCCTCTGTGCTCAGGAGCTGAAGGAGCCGCTCTCTCTCTCTCTCTCTCTCTCTCTCTCTCTCTCTCTCTCTCTCTCTCTCTCTCTCTCTCTCTCTCTCTCTCTCTCTCTCTCTCTCTCTCTCATCCTTTTCAGCGATGTGGACAAAAGAAGCAGCTCATTTCAAGTTTCCGAGTTTTCGGGCACAAAGTACCACCTGTGGATTTCACGCTGCAGTCAAAGAGTCGCTGCTATTTCGTTGACAGTAATTCACTTTTCCTCAAATTCACTGTAAAATATCATTACACCACTAATGTATAGACTCATCCTTTTATTGGAGGAATTGAAATGAAAACTTTGTGACCATGAAGTCGTCCAGAGAGGCTCCGCTCCTGATGTAAATATACATTAATGGGCTCATTTGAGGGTGACAGATAAAAAATCATGCATTTCGGTCATTGTAAATTCATGAAAACGTCTGTATTTCATTGTTTTGTAATACTTATAGAAGCACACTCTGCACCTTTAAGAAAAATAAAGTTGAACTCGAAGTTGTCGTGATGGAGAAGGCCTGACACTCTCTGAAAATATTTGAACCTTGATAGAAAAAAAACAAGTCAAACACTTGAGAACAATTCGTTTTATTTCTGCATTTTTCCTCAAATGTTTCTCTTATACTGGCTGAGATTGTTTGGCTTTGGCAGAGGTATGTGACTCTGCAAAGTTTAAAAACGCAAACCAAACCACAATTCTCCCCCGTCAGGATTTGAATGGCTTTATATGCAGCAAAGCAAAGTGAATATCCATCGCCCCCGGAAACCAACTTCTTCCCTCCATTCATCGCCGGCCGTCATAAGTCAACAACGCAAAACTTCAGGCTTCTCCTGAAAAACCAAACAAGTTGCCTCCGCAGCCTGAAAGCGTGAGTGAGCTTTTCTGCTTTCTGAGGCATTTCTCCCGTTAAACGTCTCCTTTAGCAGAGTGTGGCGGGAGCGGCGGTGACAGCTTCAGCTATGACTCATTACCATTAGCAGCCGTCAGCCTATCAGAGCGGCTGCCCCCCCCCCGCCCCCCCTCACTCGTAAGATGGAGCTGTCTGCGTCTCTGGCTCTTAATCGTTCAGTGCGTCTCCTAACAGACATATCACCATCCAGATAAAGAGGAGGGCGTCGCCACACACACACACACACACACACACACACACACACACACACGGCCCCATGTGATCCATTGTCCATGAGGGACGATCTCCTCTTTGTGTCTTTGCCTGTGTTTGAAACGCTGGCTCAGCGTCTCCACACTTTTAAAACTACTCGATACTTTATAAATGTTGAGGGAGCAGACACTGAAACGGGCGTGTCAACGATGTGGAGGCGGGTGTGTACATGTATGAGCGCTGCTTCTCAGCTGGTCTGGCTTCGTTGTCATCGCCCCCGAGCGGCGACTCGTATTATTTAAATGCGAAGATGGTGCAGTTTGGACCTGAGAGAGCACATATCACAGTGTGCTAAGACATAAAACAACGACCAGCAGGTGGCGACACCAGAGAGGGAAAGAAAAGGCTGTAATCGAATGTAGTCTGTGTCGAAATTCAGAACATATAATACAAATTCTAAAACTATTCTATTTTCCAAGTAGCTCTTTCAAGTCCAAAAAAGTTTAAAAGTTTCAACATGCGTTTTTTCATTAAAAAAAAAAGAGAAACGAGTTAATTCTCTCTCTTGAACTCTGATTTGTGAGGGGTGAAGAGCACCATTGCACTGAATAGTGATTGGTGATTGAAATGGTTAGTAATGGAGTTAATAAAGAGATATAAACAATATTTATTGGGATTTTTTGGGGGGCGGGGGGGTTTCCTAACACTTTTGAAGAATTAAACATGTCCAGTGATATTGAATTCACAGGGAAGTAAAACAAATAAAAGCAGCAAACAGGCTGATTGGCGAAGCTGGTGCCTGAGAGTTTTTTAAATGTACAACCCTGGCGGTAAGATAAGACAGGGACATGGTTCCTTGTTGGGAGCTCATTTCACTGACTCACTCCGATGGAGGACGATAACAGCGTATTAAATGATATCTGCGCTATTGGATTTGGCAAAGCGCTGTAACGTAATGGGCTAAATTGCTGCAGAATCCCGGCTGAGGTCGAGGGAGCTGATAACGTTTTCTTTAGCGAGCTCGTCACCTCGATGGGCTCTCTGAGGAAAATCTGCCAGCGATCTCGGCCGAGTGCCGTGTTTCCCCATCACACACACTGTTCTCCATATTAGTGATAAGGGCTTATTAGTTTAAGAGCACACAGGGCAAAGCATGCTGGGAAAATGTTTCCAGGATCACTGCTTGTGTGTGTGTGTGTGTGTCTTCCTGTATTTATGTCTCTATGAGGACCAAGGAGCAGGATAGCCCCCAGAGTCACAATTGGTGTGTGCACGTGTGTGTGTGTGTGCGTGTGTGTGTGTGTGTGTGATGCATCCAAGCATCCTACATGCTAAACCATTTTCCATCATAAAAGAAAATAAATGATAACCAAAATAAAACTAAACACTATGTGACAAAACATATGTGTGTGCCACATGTGCATCTGTGTGTGTGTGTGTGTGTGTGTGTGTGTGTGTGTGTTGTGGTTAGTGTTCGGGTAAGGGGCTCGGGAATGCATTATGCAATGAGTGTCCTCACTGAGCTAGAAGTACAAGTGTGTGTGTGTGTGTGTGTGTGCGTGTGTGTGTGCGTGTGTATGGATGTGTGTGTGCGTGTGTGTGTGTGTGTGTTGTGGTTAGTGTTAGGGTAAGGGGCTTGGGAATGCATTATGCAATGAGTGTCCTCACTGAGCTAGAAATACAAGTGTGTGTGTGTGTGTGTGTGTGTGTGTGTGTGTGTGTGCGCGTGCGTGTGTGTGTGTCGTGGTCTGCTCACGTTGCCAAGGTGACAACATCATCACCATGTCTCTAACTCAGGGATCAGGGGGAGGAACACACCTGCAGCCCATGACTCAGCGAGCTCTGCGCCGACAGTCTGACCCGACCCATGAGTCCTAATCAGCGTCCAGCGGGACGGAGGCGCGGCTGCGCTGTGTCAATTCCTCACGGACTCAGAGACTGGACGATAAACTTCGAGTTCAGGATCATTAGTGCGTGAGC
>JAFBJT010106768.1:26956-32421 GCA_016785325.1 Chascanopsetta lugubris | reverse complement strand
GATGACACGGCTTATCCTTCACAAGGGCTGCAAGGGAATTGGAGCCAATCCCATTTGACATGAGAGCAGGTGGAGAGGTCACGAGCCAATCGCAGCGCCCACACGCAGGAACATACATGCGCTGGCGTCAACGTTAAGGTATCTCCAACACGCGTATGATTTTCATGTGGGAGGAAACAGCGATGCACGGCTACAACGGGCAAACTCCCATCACGGCGCCAGCTCACACTGAGGTGAATGCATGAGGTTGTGGGCTCAATTCCCCGCTTCTCAGCCACTCTTGTGTCGAGAAATAAGACCGTAGAGCTGTCGGAACTCACGATGAGGTGGTAATGAATGGGTTGGATTGATAGATATGTACTTTACTCAGTATTGGTATTGGAAAAAAATCAATAATAAGTCATATTAGGACTAATGTCAGTAATATTGATTAATTGATCAATTTCACTTCCATTTTTAACCTTTGTTGTGCAATTCTATATTCGGCCATAACAAAGTGCAACTAAGTTTAACTTCACGGGCTCTGGTTTTAGGATTTGATTTTTGTCTTCACAGACATTTATGACTTCTTGTTGCTCGCCTGTTTTTATTCTTCAACTGTCGGCCTGACGATACAGAGACCCCCAAACCCGCCACGTCGTCTATGCACTTAAAGATATTCTGTTTCCAGTGACGCTTGAGGAGTTACATTTGTTACCGTTTCCGCTTCAGAACTGGGCCCGACAATCGAAAACCCATAAACCGACGAGCTGTGCTGCCTCTCACACAGCGGAGCCGGTGATGTTTTCATTCCTCAGCCGTTCTCCTCAGACCCATTTGTCCACGCGCAGGATGCAGCTGTGCGCATAGCCCCTCGTCAGCCCCTCATAAGGGGACAATCCCCCTCCTTCACGGGACGATGAATCATTACGACACACGCAACAGAGAAGCATGTGCGCAAAAACAACAGAAAAGCACAAAGAGGATGCACCTGCCGGCCAGGCACACACCGAGTGCGGTTTCTTCCACGATCCACCGCGCGTGTTCTCTCCAGCCCAATCTCCGGTTGCCGGCTCCGCCTCCTCGTGCTGCAGGCGTGACACTTAGCTACCGCGCAGACGGGGCCCCCGCACCTGTGACAGGTGCGGGGGGCTCCTCCACCGCCGCTGCAACCAATGCCAAGTGACTCAGGGAGTCTTTGTTAGCGTGTGAGAGGAAGAGGAGGAGGAGGAGGAGGCGGGGGGAGGAGGAGGAGGGAGGAGGAGGAGGAGGAGAGAGGAGGAGGAGGAGGAGGAGAGAGGAAGAGGAGGAGGAGGAGGAGAGAGGAGGAGGAGGAGGAGGAAGAGGAAGAGGAGGAAGAGGCCTCGGGGTTCGGGCAGATGTAATGTGAGGAGATGATCTCCAGCTCTTGACATCACGGGTAAAGTGCAGAATCACAACAAAGCGTTTGGTTTCCTCTCCGTTTCCAAATCTGACAAATCTCGCGCTGAAACGACGAGTCGACTCTGATTGATGATGAGAAACTGTTCAGGAGGAGGAGGAGGAGGAGGAGCAGGAAGAGGCCGCGGGGTTCGGGCAGATGTAATGTGAGGAGATGATCTCCAGCTCTTGACATCACGGGTAAAGTGCAGAATCACAACAAAGCGTTTGGTTTCTTCTCCGTTTCCAAATCTGACAAATCTCGCGCTGAAACGACGAGTCGACTCTGATTGATGATGAGAAACTGTTCCGATTACAAATTCCCTGACTTGGAGAATCGAATCATTGATTCATGTCTTGCTGTAGCTGTTTATGGTTAAGGAACTGACAAAACATACTCTCACCAGCCCGCGCACACACACACACGCACACGCACACACACACACACACACACACACACACGCTTCCCAGTGTCTATTAGGCCAATTCGACATGAACATTTTCAGACACGTCTTTTCACATTTGTACCATTTTTTTCCCCAACTCTTCAAAAAAAATCCTTTAGTCGAATGGAAGAAATTAATCGATGGATGAATCGATTGGAAAGATAATCGTTAGCTGCAGCTCGAGACAAATCGTAGCATCAAAGGTGCATCTGCTCAAGCTTGACTGCAGACTGACCCCCATCGCCCCCCACCACCCCACCCCCCCACCCCGAAGCCTCCACAGGGACCCCCCTGTTTACGGACCACTCCACCTCCCACCTCACTCCTGCCTTTGTCCTTGTCTCCGCGCCTGCAGAGACAGACAGGGCCGGATCAATCAGAGGTTGCACCGGCGGCCCCCTTTACCATTTATTTACATGCAGCTCCTCGTATCGCCATGGGAACCGCTGGAAGGGATGAGCGCATGAAAAATGCAGGCGGAGGAAGAGGCATGGGGCCAAATCCGACATAATTGCCCCTCCAGGAGACAGCAGGGGCAGCAGGACGGTCGCTTGGTCACTGACAAACCTCATGATTTAGTCATGATTATTAATCAAGCGCATGCAGCCTTTAACATATGCTTCCTTCATCTCTCCTTGTCCCCTCGTGTCCTTCCCTCCATCCTTCTTGTCATTTTCACTCTCGTCACTTCGCTTCTTTTCAACTTCCCCGGCTCATTGTCTCCTCCTCTGACAGCAGGAGGAGCAGGATGAGGTCATCAATTATACATTTGACACTTTACTGGTCACACACACACACACACACACACACACACACACACACACACACACACACACTCTTCCTTCCCCACCTGGTCTTCTCCACATGTCTGTGATGACAGATAAGAGCAACTGTGAAGTTGTCCAATAAAATCCCAGTGTTTATTGGGGCCATACGGCCAATGCACCCATACACACACACACACACACACACACACAAGCAGCTAAGCCGCAGACCGCTGCTCATTAGAGCTGTATCGGCTCCATACATCAGACAGGACTCAGCAAAAAGGAAGCCCGGCTGCATCTCACTGCTGAAGAGATTTCAGGAGTTTCAGAACATACACACACACACACACACACACACACACACACACACACACTCACACAGATGAACGCACACACACACCGCTTCCACCGCAGGGCCAGGAGCACCCACTCCCCCTTCAGTGAATGGATGAATGAATGACTCTGACACGGACACTTCAAGCACTGAGGCCCATAATTGAAAGGAGCTTCAGGCAGGGCGAGGCGAGGGGGAATCCCATCACACAGCGCCCTCTGGTGTTCACAGCCTCACACGACAGCTCCCTGCTGGGGCCAAAAGTGGCTCGAAGTGGAGAAAGGGTTGAGAGAACAGGGGAATTCAATTTAAGATTAAGGGACTTATAAGACTTTAAAAGAGGCCATGACTTCAAAAAAACACTGAAGGAGCCGGTTGATGCTGCAACATGATGGTTCTACGGTTTGATGCCTCCGGGGGAACTGCGCAACTTCTGTCGCATGAAAAACATGACATCACCATTTACAATGTTCTGCTGCACTGTCATTTGGACACTGAAGATTAACGCCGATAATAATGACCTTGTGACGACTGCACCCACTTAGGGACGTGTGCGTCTGCATTCCAGGGCGCGCTGGATACAAGGGGTCAGTGTGCCTTTCATCATCTGTTTCACATGAAATCATTTCACACTTGACATCGAAACAAGAGTCAACGCGTCGCTTGATTACGTCTCGACTCTGGGAAAAACAAGCTCAATATCTAACGATGAAAACAATTTAAAGTGGCTGTTATATGTGTACTCTTTTCTCACCTTGAGATATAAAGAGATAAATCATTCAAGTGTTTTGTATTCGTTCACATACAGCGGCAGTGCAGCCATCACACAATACCACCGTTTTACCACTAGAGTGAGTCGTGAGCGCCATGCATGACGGATATTTACATCACTTCCGGTTGCCATTTCAAAATAAAATCCTACATTACTTTCTTTTTTTAGAAGGCTTTTACTTTCCTTTTTTTTTTACCTTACTTTACTTTTTCATTTTTCTGTCAAGATAGTGAAGTAAAGTTCATGAAAATGTGTCTGAAATACATGTTTTCGCTGCTTATTGGCTGATGATAAATTACAAATAGCCCCTTTAAAGGTACTATATATATGAGAAAATACTCCGCCCTTGGAAACTAGGCAATATTTACATTTTTAAGTGCCTCACATTTGATACAAAACATAAAAGAGTCACTTCCAGATATTGAAAAATGGATACAATGTATCGTTCCACTGACGCCATGTCTCATAAACACACATGCATTTTTAAAATTCTGTGCAGGCGCAAACACGGCAGATAACAACATCTGCTCCTGAAAAACAGACACATCCACATACAAACACCTCCAGACATGTATTAATGGCCTTAACTGCAACGGCAGATGCTCACATCTGCTCAGAATACACACAAACACACACACGCGCACACACACACACACACACACGCATGCACCGAGTTATAAATCTGAAACATGTCACGTTTAATTGTTCTAACATGAAGTAATGAGAGCACAGAGGGTCAGCGAGACACTCAGGATGATGTAAGTATCCCTGGGAGGACGGATGAGCATCGATGTGGCAACCTTGATTTCACACTTGGATTTCGTTCAGAGTGAAGGCGGGGTGATAATAAGATACCTGGCAACCCGCTCAGGGTACGAGGAGGTGGATCGGTGTTGAGACAAGAGAGGTCAAATCAAAACAGAGACGGTTACACGTTGTTAATGAGGCAAGAAAGAGGGTAAAGCCCCCGATAGCGGTGATGAAATCAAATTTCCAAATGACCTTCGTCACGCTCCGACACTTCCTGGAAACGGGAATGTTTATGAATATCTTGCTTCCGACGCAGTGAAGCCTCTCAATAAGAGGAGGTTGGTCGACGGCCAGTGGCGTCTCGGACGACTGATTCAGAAAATCAAGGAAAAGGCTGCGAGAGAAGTTCAATATGCCTCGCTGGGCAAATGTATTCCTCCTCCTCCTCCTCCTCCTCCTCCCCCCCTCCTTTCCTCCTGCAGGCACCTCCACATCACCATCTCTCACGTTTTCCTTTTTCCAATCCACCCATCTATCCGTGCGTTCCTCAGCACGGCGGCGCTGAGCGTGCTCGCCCACAGCCTCGCTGCCGGGAGTCTGACGGCACCCGGTCAATACGGCTGTCTGCTGCGTGTCTGGAGCCGGTGCGCATGGGTGCGTTGAGTTTGGGAGTGGGAGAGCGCACGTGTTTATTATGCGCACGTGAGGGAAAGTGCAAAACGTACTACGGTTCATCAGAAAGGGCTCATTCCATGTGTTTATGTATGTGATGTCACTATTTTCTTTTCTTTTACTACGTGACATGAGTTAAAGGTGCAGTATGTAGGATTTTGGCAAGATTTTCCAGGTTTATTGCAGGAATTCAATATCAAATACGTTTACAATTTTCATTACTCTAGAATCAGCCCTTCATGGTTGTAAATGCTTTGTACTATTTTGAAAAACTATGGTTTACGCTATTCATTATTTTTATTTTACGTTCCGTGACCTTGAGTGTC
>JAFBJT010106768.1:16956-21956 GCA_016785325.1 Chascanopsetta lugubris | reverse complement strand
TCCCACAGCTCCCGGGTAAAATCTGGCCATGGTGGCAGACACACACACAAACACACACACACACACACACACACACACAGATATAGCAGGTTTGATTCGGCGCCACCTCTTTTGAAGCCAAGTCTATCTCCACACAGCCCGCTGACTCTCCTCTTTGGATTAGATCACAGGGCCGATGTGCAAATACCAATTACGGAGCTCCTATTAGGAGCCAGGGACACAGCGAGGGGCCGACAGACAGACAGACAGACAGACGGACGGACAGACAGACAGACAGACAGATGGGCAGGTGGGCAGACAAAAAGGACAGAGTAGTCGAGGAGGAGACGGACACAATCTTTTGTTTTCAAGTGCACAAACAGAATGCAAGGGGGAGTGGTTAAGGATGAGAAAGTCTTTTTCATTTGGTTCGTTCTGGCTGTAATAAAGCTCGAAAGACAAGCGGGAGGAATGCATCCCAAAGAAAAGGATCTCCCTCCTCTTACAGGGAGGAAGAAGACGGAGAAGAAGAAGTGAGCTGGTGTCAAACTGGGTCAACGTTTCACATTTAAAAACGATTTTACAGTAAAATGCGAATAAGGTCGACGACGTTGAGTCAGAGATTCCCTCCCTCTTCCTCCTCCGAAGGTTTAATCATCCCTCCATGAATATTAATGAGGCAGTCACAGCCTCTGTATTACAGTGCTACATCCACCTCTCTGCTACATATTACATGCATTAACTTTCACTGATACATCTCAAATACGAAATCCTGAGCCAGAACAAACAGGTTCTCATTTTAAAGGGCAGCCAGAGGAGAGACACCCTCCACCGGGTCCATGACTGTCCTCTGTCAACAGGGATGCTGGGAATCATCACTGTGTGATGGTGCGGCTGAGGCGGGTTCGATTTTCAAATGTACATTTGGCGACGTTCACATGATGTGATGCTGAATCCCAGTTTGACTGCAGAATTTTGGCCTTTGTGAAAATAGGAGATGTGTATTGTAGGCTAAGGGCTGTGTTGCTGTGAAGAAGAACGGGCGATGCCTGGGCCACGCTGGCTGCGTGAGCGCCACCCGACGGCAGCGCTGCCGTTCGGCTGCATGTTTAGCGGCGGAGCAACGGCCTGGTTCCTGGTCTCATCGCAGCATTTGTATATTGTTTATATACATGGCTCAAAACTCCAAAACGTCAAGGCTGTGATATGCTTTGTAGCGTTCAGACAGATTTGTATATTTATACATCATCTACCGTTTCCTTTTTGATATTCATGTTGTTTACGTGTATTTTGTATGACGGATATTACGTCATACTTCTGTCATTGTTCAAGCCAAACAGAGTTTCATCGATTGTTTCATTAAATCATGAATGAATTCATTCATTCCTTCAGTTGTACTTCACAGAAAATGACAAACAGCAGGAGAAGTCGCACTGCCACCTAGTGACCTGGCGCAGGTACTACAGCATTTCAACTCACATTTAGCATATACATCTGGACGAGGATATTTCTGAACATTGCGATATGCACATGTGAACGTGAAAATTCATTGAAATGTTTTAAAAGACAGAACATTTGAAATGAACGTATGTATTTGAAATGATTATACCCCATTCCGCCATAAAGCCCAACACCACTGCTCTGTGCACACTGCTGCCTCGGCCCCACACCTGCTGACGGAGTCGCGCTTCATAATCTGTCCCCATCATCTCACGTAGTGCTGAATCATCCCGCTGCGGTGCAGCGGGACTGAAATGGCATCACGTCGTGTTAGTTGCGCGCGATTGTACGTGTTGTCAGCTCATCACGACGTGTGTCCTCCTCCAGCCTCAGTGAGGGAAGATACACACCTCCTCTGTCCATTTGTCCAGTGACATGGACAGAGAGGAAACAGTGACAGTAGCAAGCATTCACCAATGCACACACACACACAAACACACACACACACACACACACACACACACATGCATAAATGAAGCCTGTTCTGTACCAACTCAGATAATCAGTGCCGAGCCACACTGTACTTTGAGAGAACAACCTGAATCCTGTGGGACAGACGCGGGCTGTGTTCAAGCAGAACAATAGTGAATCGCCACTTTTAGACATTCGCCCAAGTCACTGCCGAGACCAGTGTCTCCCTTGCACCTCTCTTCCTCCATTCTCTCGTAAATGAAAAGCTCAGCGGTTTGTACTGGAGGGAGATGGGCACCACTGTCACAGACACCCCTTGTTAATTGCTGCAAGGACACTCGCACACACGCGCACGCACACACAGGCGCGCGCACACACTTTGCATACAAATTTCTGCACCGCCGTAACATTTATAATTTGCACTATCCTTTTTTTTTTTTTTTGCGTCTCCCACTCGCACACAGCATTCTGCCCGGCGCCCCTAGCAACGCCGGCAGCTCGGAAACTTCTCAGCCCGAGTTCCAGCATCACCACGGCGACCGGTTGGTTTGCAAGAAATGGAAATATATAGATCTGCTGCTCTCAAACGATGCTGCAGAGGAGACGGCGAAGGATGCTGTGCCGAAATCCCCGTGGTTACCTACCCGTGTCCTCATTGGAGACAGCAGCCCCTCCATGGCGGATGGGATTGGTTCTGGTGGGCTCGGGTCCCCTTCAGCTGTGTCACTGTATTATCCCAGTCGGCCAATAGATCCGGTTAGAAACGCTGTCTCATCCTCAGAGCGCACATCTCTCCCTCCAACACGCAGCAGCTCCCTAACCCGCCCAGAGAGCCCGCGAAGTGACAGGCACACAGAGGGACTCTGTGCGCGCGTGTGTGTGTGTGTGTGTTTGTCTTGTGTGTGTGTGTGTGTGCGTGTGTGTGACTGTGACACACACACACAGCGGGGAGCAGGAAGAAGCAGGGCAGTGCCAAACTTCCAATGCGTCTCTCCTTCTTCCACCGACCTGTCAGCTGGTGTGTGATCCTCCTCTATGAGGCACTGTGGTTTTACTGTGCAATGTCCATGGAGGCTCTCTCTCTCTCTCCCTCTCTCTCTCCCTCCCTCTCCCTCTCTCTCTCCCTCTTTCTCACTCTCCCCGCTGCCTGGAGCTACGTTTGTTCCCCTCAATGTGGCAAATGATTGCAGGTTTTTTTTCATAAAGCACATGCAGCTCTCCTGCTTGCTCGCCCTCTCTCTCTCTCTCTCTTTCTCACTCACCCACTCACCCTCTCCTCCTCCGTCCCCTCATCTTCTCATCCTCTCAGCCCATAATGCTTCTTTTTCTCCCCCTCTCCTCCTCCTCCTTCTCCTCCTCCTCCTCCTCCAGCTCACTGTCAACTCCCTGTTCCCGCCCAGGCTCATAACCAAGGGGGTCAGGCAAAAATGTACATTCATGGGTGTGTGTGTGTGCGTGTGTGTGTGTGTGTGTGTGTGTGTGTGTGTGTGTGTGTGTGTGTGTGTGTGTGTGTGTGTGTAAAAGACACAGAGAAAAGAAAAAGAGAGGGCACTCTCAGGTCCACTATTGTCCGTCCAGACAATAGTGGCTCTTAATCGCCTAGCAACCTGATCACCCTCTATTCTCTTTATAGACAAGACATGAGTCACCCTCTCAAACACACACACACACACAGACACACAGACACACACACACACACACACACACACACACACACACACACACCCGCACTCACACAAACCTCTCTCCTCCTTCAGGCTCATGCCCACATACGCTCACATGGCCACAGCTGCAACACAACCTACTGTTTACATTCACAACATGTGACAGGTTCTCATGGCTGCTCCGATTGTGCTTTTCTGTACTTCACTAAAGGTTCCTTCCGTAGTGTTTCCGCCCATTCGTTCTGATCATCAAAATCTGATCATCAATTCCGATGTCATTCACGAATCAAACTTGTGCCACTTCAGCAGACGGTCCAACATCCGACAAACACTAACCGACCACTTTATTAGGAACACCTGTTCCACTGCTCCGTAACCAACCAATTACAAGGCAGTTAGACGTGGGGAAGGTGACTGCAGTGGTTTTGGTTGTAGGTGTTTGACGAGCTGTGGAGACCGAGGATTTCAGAAACTGCTGATCTGCTGGGATTTACACACACACACACACACACACACACACACACACACACACACACCAGTCTCCAGAGAAGGTGAGACTGGTTCCAGTTGATTGAATGCTGATGCTCCTGATAAGGAGACCAGTGAGGGTATATATCCAATATGTGGCCATGCAACATGAGAGGAAATGGTCATATTGGAGCCCATGCTGGTAATTGCCTTTATATATGTGTGTGTGTGTGTGTGTGTGTGTGTGTGTGTGTGTGTGTGTGTGCTGACTGGTGTTATCACTTGTTTACTATAAAAACAAATCTGTGCATTATAATTTAAATATTCATTTGGTAAACAAATACGTCGGGTCTGTATAAAACCACATCATATGTCACCTACAGGGGGCAGTATACACATTCTGCGCTGTAATGCACTATACAAAACTATATTTCATAGTATTTTGTCAGAGAATACAAGTTGCCTTTGAAATAAACGACTACATATGATAAACTTTCGCTTTTTTTCCGTGGGATAAATCAAGAATTCAATATATACATTTTGCTGCAGGTCTTGCGTCACTGGCAACGTGAACATAGCCCTGA
Source organism: Chascanopsetta lugubris (assembly GCA_016785325.1). Lineage (NCBI taxonomy): Eukaryota > Metazoa > Chordata > Actinopteri > Pleuronectiformes > Bothidae > Chascanopsetta > Chascanopsetta lugubris. The sequence continues at coordinate 17,350 of JAFBJT010106768.1, read as the reverse complement.
TGTGTGTGTGCCGGCATTAAGTAAATGTGATGCTGGCGTCTCCAGTGTGTTTCCAGAAACAACCATCAGACAACCCATCACCTCTGTTCTGGGCTGCATCTCACCGTTGTCATGGCAACATTGCCCACAGGGTTCAGAGCACAGGGAGGCGGTGAGACTGTTAAAAAGGGAAATAAAAAAAATAAAAGTGGGCGCACTCCTGCACCTGTTGCCTCTGTCAGCGGCTGGATGTGAAGACACGAGTAGTTGATGTCTGAGGACTGTGACAGTCCTCACTATCTGGACACTGAGGCCACATCCATATCACTGTGAGAGTCAAGGTCCCTCTCTCTCTCTCTCTCTCTCTCTCTCTCTCTCTCTCTCTCTCTCTCCCCTCCTCCTCTTCCTCCCCCTT
>JAFBJT010106768.1:0-11473 GCA_016785325.1 Chascanopsetta lugubris | reverse complement strand
ACGCCACTCCCCCCCCCCCCCCCCCCCACCATCTGCCTACACCCTACTCACTTGTAATACATAGATCTGGAAGCTGATGCCAAGGTCAACCACCGTCTCCTGCGTCTTGATAAAATTGTTGAACTTGTTATTGAGGTCGGCGCTCACGCTCATGTCTGTGTACATTCTGTGGAGTTTGCTCGTGAACTCGTAGCCGCAGGCTTGCTGCAGGATTGGGAACAGGAAGGAGGAAACAAAAGGAATATCTGCGTCACGGACGGAATCCACGGTTAATCCGAGTTTCAGAAACACTCAACGTTCCGCTTTTTTAGTTTTACCTTTAGTTTGTTGATCATGGCTTCTTCTGAGTCCATTGACAATGATAAACCATGTATTAACCGCTTCGCTAACATTCTGGCATAAAACTGTGGAAAGAAAAGAAGACGGACAAACCTATCACTGCAACTGATGAGAAAACAAACGAGCATAATTACTGCTCATCTTCTGAATTATTTTGAGATCACATGCATCCGTACCAGAGCATCTTATGAGATATAATATTATTTATATTAATATTATGATATTGTTAAAAAGCAACTAGTCACCTTTTGAAAGATGTCCTTGTCGTCTATATACTTGAACACTGTGATGAAACTGGTCAGTTTGTCCTCCACCTCGTTCTCCGTCATTCCCTTTGCAGATTTCTTCAGCAGATTGTCACAGTACTTCGCCAGCTGGACAGAGACACCGGGGGGGGAGACATGACCCGGTCAAGGCACTGTGCAAAAAGAGTGAGTTTGTGGGAGTGTGTGAGTGTGTGTATACTCACGAGTTCAGGGGCTTTACAGATGGACTTGGGCTCTCTGAAGTTCACTACAGATGTCAAAGCCTGCGTGAGAAAAATGAAGTGAACATCTTCAAACTTTTACTACGATCGTCTGGAGTTCGTATCTGGAAATGACTTACTTTTAAGTGCAACCACAAACCGTTTAAATAATGTGCATGAGTGAGATCTAATGTATCTAACACCAAGTTCATAATACTGTTACATTATTAAAGTCTACAATTCCAATCATTGCATTTTTAAAAGCCTGCAAAAACCTAGATTTTACTGATGTAGTTTTTGCAAAGAGACAATTTTAACAGAATAACGCAAGACTTGCAAAGGCATTAACCGTGTGAGGGTCAACTAGAGATAAGTTGCCCTTAGAGTCTGAGGATGAATACCTTATCAAGTGCACTCATGAAGTGCTGATCTCCGTTTAAAACTGTGTTAATAAGCTGAACGAATTTACTGTGGACCTCCAGCACCGACTCCACAAACAGGGTTGGCATCTAGAATGACAGAGAGGGAGAGAGACACAGCAGTTACAAAGGTCAACTTTAACAGGTTCAACTTACCTGCCATAAAAGCAAACTTAACACAGTAGCATAATGACTCATATTTCAAGCCCTAACAAATACCAAGCGGAACACAAAACACACGCTTGTGGAAATGAACATGTACGAGTGAAGACGGGCATGTTGCTGCAGTACTGACGTTTTCCTGAGAGAGGTTACTGGTGCCTCGAATGCCCTCGTTGTGGATGTGAACCTGCAGCTCCTGGATCATGTGAGGCAGCCCATTGGACACGGCCCGCAAGAGGGTGTACATATTGGCCATGTCTACACAAATCCAACAAAATGTTTTATCCCCATGAAGAAATACATGCACCACAAGTATAATAATGTTTCCTGCTAAAACAGGTCGACAACAAAAGGAATAGCGAGGGGCTGACCGTCTCTCTTCTCCTGCCGAATGATGCTCTGACATTCACCATGCAGGAACTGCAGGTGATCTGCCACCATCCTCTGCTGACATTCGTGGATGACTTTGGCATAGGAGCTGGGGTGCAGATACTTTCGACATCGCACCTCTTCATCTTTCAATCGCGCCAAAACCTGCAGGCGAGTTGAAAAAGGAGAATGGGAAAAGGGATCACTTTTCAGTCCTCTTTAAACTGCAAGACACGGCTCTCAGATTAATTTCAAAAACCCCATCAAAACATCTCACTCAAAATGATGTACATTACTGAATGTAATAAATGATCTAAACATTTCAATATAAATGTTGGCTGTAGAAACACTGTGAAATTGTTATTGGAATAAGAAATACAGAAATGTAATTGTTGTGTAAAACTGATTTATCTGTCAATTCAACACCTGCACGGAACCTGCCGATACAATGACAGATCGAACAGGTGGGGAGGGCAAATGATGCTCATGCCTCATAAAACTGAAATAACGATTCTCTTTACAAGTCTGGAGGGATCAATCTATCACCGAATCTGAATCTTGCTGACTGGGAAGGGAGAGTGAGAGAGAGAGTGAGAGTGAGAGTGAGAGAGAGAGAGAGAGAGAGAGAGCGAGCGAGAGCGCATGGGTCATGGCTGCTGGTGTTACCCGGAGGTCTGTGATCTCACCCTTAGCAGATTATTAGTTGAGCTAACACACATTCAAACTCTTATGACACCGCACTGACATGACCTGACAGTTCACACTGGGTGAATGTACAGTAACACACACACACACACACACACACACACACACACATTCACTAACCCGCACTTAGTCAGCCTAAATTCCAACCACAGGAAACCCGAAGAACCATATTCACTAAAGCAACAGGCAACTCATGACTTACATGGCAGTAAATTCATTTACCCAACATACATTCCTTTCTCCTACCTTCTCCATATACTGTGAGCAGTTGGATTCTTGCAGTAGATTGGAGGCTTCCTGTTTGTAATACTCCCCTGTTTTTGTCAAAAATGGCCCTTCGAAGATTTCCTGATAAAACTGCAGTATGGGGAGAAGGATGTCACAAAGGTATGATTTAGTAAACATGAATAAACAGCAGACGTTTGAATGAACACAATAGAGAAAATCATACGTGTTAAAGGCTGCCTCTTTATATCAGATCATTAACAGATGGGGGAAGACATTTTCAAAGAGTGATTCAAAGTGTGCAGCGCGCTAAGATCAAGCAGAGGGGGTTCACAGCGAGCGTGTTGTATTCTTGACATGCAGCTGCCTTGTAACAGATGGATGAGCCGTGACATATCACCTTTTCAGTCTCTCCTGAGTGCATAGGTGAGCAGGGGATATTTGAGTGCATTTTGTATCATGTCAAATTTGATCAAACTTTTGGAAAAAGTGCCAATCCTACTGCAGATGATGTAAAACAATGACAAGTCGAGCTTTTCAAATTTGACCTCATTCATATTTGAACTAAGAGATAACAATTGGGCGATGATTTAATGTCTCACCTTTAGTGGAAACTTCTTCTTGTACTGTTCAACATGAACAAAGGAGTTGATGACCCCGTGGATGACCTTCTGGTTCGGGTTCTCGCCACAGCGATCACTGGGAGGAAGAGGAAAGCAGCTATTGGAATCCCTGTGCATTTTTTTTTTTACTCTCGTGAGTTCTCTGGTTCTAATTCAGTCAAAACAATGCAGCCGAATTAAACTGAAGAAATTAACACGTGCGTGCGGGGGACGGGAAATCAGGTTTTGCAACCGAGTTTGAAGGTGTAAATGATGCATTCCAAATATGAAAAATTGCACATCACTCTTGTGCTTCTACATGTGTGAGAACCATACTTTTTGATTTCATTCAGCAACATCCGGATCAGTACGGCCTGCAGGGGCTCTATCATGAGCTTCCTCCACATGTCTAGTGCCAACTGTAACAAGAAATGAAAACACAGTATGTCACCACAGTGTTACAAAAAAAAAGAAGGAAATCTTGAAGTGTAAATTGAAATACTGAGGTTGAATCTGATTAGTCCTTGGGTTCTTGTGTGCATCCAACATCCCAAATGGAATTCAGCTTGAAAGAGAATCTAAGAAGTGGGACATTACCTCTCCAATCTCCATGAGCGGCTCGTTCATATCCACTCCACCATAGCCGTACTGCAGGTCTGCTTCCGTGAGTTTGTTCTTCTTGATGAACTGAGTGTTGAGATACCTAATCGAAGAGGAGAGGGGGTTACAGTATCTCATTTATCTCACAGAGTTGTGGCAGACAACACAAGTGTTTTGTTTGGGCTTCAAGAAACACTAATACCACAGTCGGCGGTACAACTGCTACAGGCCAACAGTTACAGACAAAGGTCAATGCCCCTCAGATGCTAAGTGAGACACTTATTCTTATTCCGTGTTAACGAGGGCCACTCGCTAACACTGTAGCTATTCAGAGCCAATTCAATTGATAAAAGCCGATGCAGATCATCAAGCAAACATCTAGGCACTTTAGGAAAATACATTTCTGAAAAATTGTGAAAATACCAACAACACACATACTATAATGTACAGTTTTAGAGCTTCAAGTGAAGAATATGACTACTAGAATTTCATGGGTATAACATTACATGTATTATATTATAAAGTCTGACTTTTGAAAAATCAAGAGAAAAAGTATCCACCACATATGTACTTTATATTCTCACTGTAAACCTACATACCTACCAACTGGCAATGCTTGCAAATGGTTTAATGTTTTATTAATGTAATTTTAGAATGACATCAGCATGACAGTCTTGTCAAAAGCCCAACAGATGCAGCAATACAATGAATGACATCATCGATGTCCTGTGAGTGACATCATTTCCAGACATTCCAGATAATTCACTTAGTATGACATCATACTCCCATTAGCATATTTTCTGCTGAAGCACTATTGCTTGCAGATACATAAACATAAGTGTAATATCACACTGTAAACATCCTGCATTGATGCTATTAAGTAAAATGGTCGAGTAGTGGCACAACATCTTTTTTTTTATTACACAATAGCACTCAATGTAGAATCATACACCCCCTTTGCTATCAAACTATTAGATAGAATCTGTCATTGATTGGATAGATTAATTCTATTTCAGCTCATGGTTTAATGGTGCATTTACAGCTGACTCAAAGTTCGATTCTATTTTATTAAGGACTGTACAAAGTGAAGCAGTTGTAGAATTGAGCATTCCCAATGATAGATCCAACCTTACAACTAATTACATATTTAAGGGGATGTGCTGATGCAAATTCTCAGAATTGAAATTCCAAATCATCAGTTTAATGTGACTGAAATAGCCTAATACTGGAAAATCATCAGATTGGAGGATTAAACACGTGCTCAGCAAGATAAAAAGCTGAAAAGAAAAAAGACTAAAGTAGCCTTTATAAAACATGTAATAGCAGCGGTGGGTTCTGAATTATGGCAGTGAATCGTGGTGGATCCACGGATCAAAATATTGGGGCAGTCGATTGTGACCTTTGACCTCAAATGGATTTGCAGGGCAACATTTATGCTGTTTGTTGTTGCCTGCTCCGTGGATCCATCACATGTGACTCTCCTTTCCTACTTCCTTCTTCCCTGTTAAGAGGGGTTTCTAGGGTAGTTTTTCCATACGGTTGTTGAGAGTCAAAGAGGAGGTTACTCACCTTGACTTGTGATTTGCTTGACTGATATTAGAATCTATAATTGGAAAATCTTATTTCTGAGATATTAACTGTAATTGGAGTGACTCATTGGAATCACTTAAACCAAGAACACTGCATCTGTGTGGAGCACTTTGTTTTGGTCTACATCCCCTGTATTTATTGTGTAATTGTGCCACACTGCTCTCAGTAGCCCACTGTAGGAAGCAATTTCTGGCATAATATGCCAATAAGCCCACTGTGCACAGCCTGCTCAATGCCCCAAAGCAGACACACAAGGTTTCCACACATCTCTGTTGTGTTTCAATGTTTCTCAGAAGTGAAGAGTAACTCAAGAACAGGAAGGAGCGAAACATGCTCAGAATTGCTGTCATCACACTGACTGATTCACTCCACCTTAGACAATGTGCAGATTCCACACCTACACCAATGGCAAGATAGCAGTGACATCCACTCTCATTTATCTCTCTCACACTTTGATGAGTAAACTGAATAAGCAGTGCAGCAAGTGGTGAATAAATGACAGCAAAGACTTCGACCAGCTAGTGTTGCATAATGAAAGCTGGACAGCAGAAGTGTGACTTAGCACTTTAACAGTCTAGTATTAATGCAGTAGGCAGCTTCCATTAGTGATGATCGGTGTTTGACAGGACACACACACAAGAACACAAAGAGATCTGCAACCTGCTATTTTAAGAATTAATCGTCACTACGTCACAGCTACAGCCTTGCTTTTCCTTTTTTTGCTCAAGTTGACAATAATAAATAACAAATTGGCTATAGACAGAGAGTCTGGAGGGGGTACACATAAAAATAGATCAGAGAGCTCTTCAAGGGTGTATTGATTTAAAATAAATTGAGTCACACTGAAGTTGGCAGATACTTTTCACAATACTTCCTAAGTCGTTGTTTTGGATGGAATATTGCGGCTTGTGATGGATTCAGCACAGTTGCCATTTAAGGACACAAACGTCACACAGGGACCTTAAAATGAAGGCCACCTTCTGTGCATCATGATGTATCAAAGTTACCACAAGACAATGACACACACAGTCAACAACGAGCAGCCAGTTAATGACAGATATCTGTGTACATCTGGTAGCTGTATCTTGATACCAGTATCAGATAGACGTGGATTTAGGAGAGCGGTGTCATCATAATTTCCAGCAAAATGTTACGATAAAATCATGATAGTCGCATCGTTAAGACATGTATTTATACATAGCTGGCGGAGACGATATGCCACACTAATTGAGTCATCCTTACAAGGTAGAAAAATCCTTCAGATGAATGAATCTTACCTGTACAAGCAGTCCATGTAGTCAGCTCCTTTGCTGTACTCGTCCCAGTATCTGTGGTACATCACTAAAACCTGCTCCTCTGACTCAAGAACTTTCTGAAATACACACAAACATGGCAGTTGTTATAGAAAGCACCATTCAAAAACACACAACTTTTTCAATGCCAGCCTCTGCAGTCAATCTGAGAATGTTTACCTTGTACAACTGCCGGACATGGTTCTCAAGAAACACCTTGGTCTCTGTGTATAATCTCTCACCCAAGGGCTCTGGGTATGCTACACACAAGGCATAAATGTCACTGATGACAAAGTTAAGGATAAACAAGAAGGGAGGATCCCAATATGTTTAGGTGCAGTAATTCCCACTTTGAGTATTGTACAAAGAAATAACCTCATCAACTATGACGAGCATCCATGTGACTTCCTGTCCAGAAACCTGAACTAAAACATTGCGAAAAAGATCATTTTAGATGTAGGACAGGAAGTCGATATTTTACAGGATACGAGAAGCGGTCATTCCAAGTTGCTCTCTCCACATAGTCGAGCATCACAACAGCCTTGATTGTTGTCAGTAGCTTGTTCCATGTCTCGTCGAAATCCACCACCCGCGGCTTTAAGGACATTGTACAGCTCCTCGTTCAGCCTGAAAGCAAACACAAAAACATGGACACGAGAGTGACAAAACAATGACAACCATCATGAAAGCAAAAGCAAAATGCTTGGATGCGATTTTTGGTGAATTTTCAATAGAAAATCTGACATCAAAATGATTGGACAATGTAATTATTAAAGTACAGGACCAATTCATACGAATTTCGGCAGACCCAATAACAAACATCAACACACATTGATGTGACAAGGGGCATGGCTCAAAACAGTCACTCACATTGTAACGGCAGCAACAGATGAGATCAACACTGTCCTCAAGTTCAAGAGGTTAATGCTATCAAACACAGATAGATTACCCTCAGCGATCCGTACTGTGTAATATATATGGAGACGCTGCTATAAATAATAATATATAAACTTCTACCTATGTGTCTGAAGAATCAAAGATCACCTATAAGTATGAGCTACGAGGCCCTGTGTTGTTTCTCGTCATTCATACCGGTTGGTTTCACGTCAGAGGAAAAACACAGCAACACCATCATTTGCACTTTTCCTGGCAAGCCTCTCCACGCACGCCGATATCCGTGTTTCAGTTCGTAGCGTTAGCATTACTCAATGAACAGCCCTATTACAGCCATGATACCGTCGGCTAAGTGAAGGATACTAGCTTGCGGGATGCCAATCCCAAAATAGGATGGCTGGCTAACGCGGCTAACTAGCTCCGTGCTAGCTAAATGCTACTTCTTCCTGCTCTGGTCCCCCAGTAGTATCTGAGCACCAGCTAGCCGGCTAAGCTAACGATGGCTCAGCTATAGCTAGCAAATGGTCATCTTATTTTTATTTACCGCACATTAGAAGTGACAGCCCGGCTAAACGTGGCGCAGCTACCAAACACAGTGGCTCACTGAGGCTAAGTGTGTACTTCAGAATAATACGTACCTCTGAACAGTATTTACTAGTTATAAAACTCAAGTTTCTCCGCTGTCACAGGCTTGATTTGTCTCACTCACAGGTCTCACTACCTTCTGGGTTGTACCATTGTATCTCACAGGGGTGTACCGTGAACAAGCCTAAATTATCAAGGGAGCATATAGCTTTACATAACTGATAAAACTCCATATATAAGTATATCGTTTAAAAGATTACACATAACGTATAAACATTCAGTCGAAAATAACGCACCCGTCTACTCGAACTCAAATACAAGTAACACCCATTTTTGATGGTATCGTCCCAAACTACGGAAACCTCCGAGGAAGTATTGTGTTGATAATTATTTATACATTAACTCAGCGGTAAACGCCTTACGCCTTAGATGTTTGATTTCTATTTCATATTTTATATGATTGATTTTTCAATATACCCTGACCCCATTGCCAAATTGACACAACCTGTGACTTGACCTATATGATCATTCCAAAACTGAAAGTTGGTTCAAAATAATGACGTTGGTGTTATTCTTATATCTCACTAACATGTTTGTATTTCAGTTGTTTTTCTCATATTAAGTAGGAATATGAAGTAAAGATAACCAATGAAAATCATTCAAACACCGTCTGCTAAACTCTCGGTCGGCTAGCTCATCAATAACAAACTGCTAACCACATAGCTTATGGCACCTTGTCTGTCTGTGTAATATCGAAAGCTTTTATTTCCTATTATTTTCGACTTCGGTTCGATGAATGTTGCCATGAATCGACAGGGTTCTGTCTGCTGAAGGTGTCAGGTATTCACACCGCAGGGTGAATGCTAAGTCTGCTGAACACTTTCCTAATAATGCAGAAAAACAGAGCCCGCTGTTCAGATAACGCAGAAAAAGCTCTTCTGAAAGAATAAGTCTTCCAAGCCCATATGATGTCACTGTGTATACAGATGTCAATACCTTTGATATAAACATTTGAAACAAATGCCTTTCACTGAGCGCCCTTGATGTGTTGCCACAGGTTCTTCAAACCTCACCTGGTTCATTTCAATGCAGAGAAAAACTGTCAAATATATATACTAATATAAATAGTAGTAACATTATATTTGTCCATAATGAGCCAAACAGTTTGATACTTGAACTGTTCAAATGGATGAGACGCGGCGGTGCACGGCGGCCCACGGAAAGAGGACCTGCTCCAGGTAAACAATACATTTGCATGGTCGTGTGATTAGACATTATTATTGTTGAATTTATCTCGATGGAAATATAAATAATTTAAATCTCTGGCGAAGTACAAAGTGTATTCAGGCGACTGGACTCAATCGTGTTAAGCAAAGATGTTTCACCACTCAATTCATTAGGTCTAACTAACTAATGGGAGAGTTGGAGTTCAGAGGGCCGCTGAAGTCTCCTGAATGAGAGGTGTAACGTCTTCGCTTTACCCGACTGTGTCCAGTTGCCACCTTGAACACTTTGTACTTCGCCAGATACAATGACCTGAACGAGTGGGAACCTATATGACCTTTAGGATACTGGTAAAAAATAAATGAGGAGATGGCGATTTAGATCATGTCAGTGCAGCAGCAGCAGCAGCTCCTGGTTCTGACCGTCTAGATATTGTACCCACGTAGCAATGAGGACCAGCGTAAGTGTGTTCTGCAACAGTTTATTGTTTTAGTAGCCCCAATACACCCAATACAACTTGGATAATAGGGATAATACTTTGGCTGCAAATGCAAATACTAATACTACTACTAATCCCCTCTATCACTGCCCATGGTTGCAGCTGAATAAAATCAGAGCTCGACTGCATAAATATAAAGTATAGTTGCTGTGACACATTTTGACCACTAGATGGCAGACAAACTTTAGAAATGGCTTATAACCATCTACAAATAGCCATTATCTGGAGGATCTTTCTGGTTTGTTGTTATACAACCTAAATTCTACCTATAGTGTATATATTACTGTATATATAGTTTGTTTCTTCTCATTATTGTTTCACGTAAAGATCGCAGATACTTTTGTTTTTACCATGACCGCAACCAACCTTGTGTATCACCTCGCACTTCCATGTACAAAGAGGTAATACAGAATGAGCAAAATGCATCAAATATCTGATTATTCTGATATCAAATCAAATTAACCTCAACCTAAGTCTTGAATCATGCAGCCGTACATAGAAAGTCCCACATCAACAAGACAACCAGTCACAAACGGCCATTGGTTCATGCATTGGGGTTAAATGTTTACTATCATGTCAGACATATTCATCTGTTAACATGTGATCAATGCAAGTCACATTTAACTAATGAGTTTAGTCCTGGAAAGGTTAAGTTAGTTAGTCGCAGCTCAACAGTATAAATATAGGGCCACTTGTCCCTCAGCAGGAGGGAAACAGTTAAATTGAATTAGAAACTAGAATGTCATCCAGTCGGGAGCATTCCTTTGCCAAGCGCCAGCAGACGTTTTTAAATTCAATCAAGCTGCAGCAGATTAGACTTTTAAAAGGATTCTCACATCAAATATCCCAAGTTCCAAGACAATGTGTTCTGTATAGCGTCGCTGAAAACACAGCCTTGATAGTGAAAGACTGAATGTGTATCTCATAAAAGAGTATCGGTAAAAGGTTTTCAAAAGGTTAGAGTTGTGAGTGTCGTCTGGTAAAGTAAACGATGTGTTAATCTGAGCTGAGTACTGAGGTCACCTTGCTGCATGCTGAACACGTATGATGAGCAAATGAAATGATTCAATGTTATACTACTGCACAGGAAGTATAACTTCCTCTTAACTTTTGTCTTAACTGACAAAGTCAAGATGACTCTTTGTCATCTTGACTTAATCTAACTTCACCTCCATTTTACAGCATGGTATCGCTGAATGGTCTGTGCAAGTTTTAAGTGCAATCATTTCAATTTCTTTTGGCAGACATGGAATTTTAAATAATTCTACGCATGTTTTGCAATGTGTGATTTCTTCATCAACCTAGAACAAGTTGTTATTATAATGAGTAGGTCTGTGTGTTCTGGTATATTACACCCAGGGTACACTAAACACCTTTCAACATGCAACTTCACCACAAGATATCACTAAATCCCACTCTCTGTACCTACACGATATCACGCTTTTTAAAGATTGACTATCAAATGCTGGAAAAAGCATAGAAAAGTATCTATTGACACACTG
>JAFBJT010106767.1:49903-65611 GCA_016785325.1 Chascanopsetta lugubris | reverse complement strand
ACCAAGAAACTACGACACCAAGAAACTACAACACCAAGAAACTACGACACCAACAAACTACAACACCAAGAAACTACGACACCAACAAACTACAACACCAACAAACTACAACACCAAGAAAGTACAACACCAAGAAACTACAACACCAGAAACTACAAAACCAAGAACCAAGACACCAAAGAGCCAAAGAACTAAACATTCAAACCAATGAATTTGATTCTCTATTTGACACGATCCTTTGATCCAAAAATGAGTGAAATCTTACACACTGCCCCTTTAATATTGGAATTCACAAAGTTCGAACATCTCATTCATCGTGTTGAAACGAGCCCTTTCCTCAGTTTTACGGCTTTAAACCAGATCGGATTTAAATCAGTGTGAAAACAGACGAGTTTCCAACCGTCACCAAAATGTCTTTTCCGTGGAAACCAGAGGGACAGGAAGTTGCCGACGGGGGAACACTTCATTCTCTCCGTGGCTAAACACGTTCTCTCTCGCTCTTCTTTCAAATATTCATCACGATGCACTCACACGGGCCTGACCTCCATCCCACAAAACAAGTCCAAATAAATCTGAATTCTTCATCTCACTTGTCGTTGGTGACGATCAAGAGGAAGTTTCCAAATGGGCCATTTACAGTAAGTGTGTGTGTGTGTGTGTGTGTGTGTGGGGGGGGTTACTGCGTACAGTACAGTACGTACAGTACATTCTGCGCTATATATAATTAACTGCACTGATGTACTTTTACACACAAACGTCCCCAAAGGATGAAGAGCGTTTCATCAAGTTCTTAGAGTCTCCACCGAGCGGAATGACTTATGATCACATGATGAATTAATGCGCCGTGGGCATCGTGCGCTCGCTCCCATTCGGCTAATGGCTCAATTACGTTTGCGTGAAAGTCACTGCAATTAGAATATGCTCAAATGAAAACATGAATGGAGCGGATTCATCCATTAGGGATCGGACTGGAAGATGGATGTGGTGCTTAGACGCGGGACTCGCACCATTATTCCGACTTCTCGCGAAAAACCGGCGACTCGGCGGATATTAGCGCCGGGATTTCAGAGGCCACAGTTAAACGCTGATTTCTCTCTGGATCATAACCGATTGATCCGTCGGCCGGAGGTGCTGCGCCTCTGCAAACAAAATTCTACAGTGATCGATGCAGCGGCTTGGCTCCACCCCCTCCCTCCCTCCCTCCACCCCCTCCCTCCCTCCCTCCCTCCCTGCGCCCGGCGCAGCGATGAAGATGGAGCTGGCGCATGTGGTGACCTGAGCGCCCGGCGTTGCAGCTAATTAGGGAGGGGTAAGCGTGAAAGTTGCAACGGAACAGAAACAAGTCAATAGCGGGGGAAGGGGGGAGGGGGGGGGGTCGGCCGCATCGTGGAGCGGCATGCTAATGGGGCCGCGGGTCGTTAGCGTCGTCAGGACAGGTGGGGAAGCGAAGCCGTGTGCTGCAAAGTGTGCAGTTGGCGCTCGGCGGCGCGGAGCGATGCGTTGGCATGGTGATGGATGTTTCGAGGTTGCGGGGAGTGGGTGGGGGGGGGCCGGTGGGGAGGGGGGGGAGAGGGTGTAAATCCAGCCGCTCGCCATTGACCATTGAAGATACCTTCGGTGGCGCAGGAAGCTGCAGTCCTTAGCATGTTTAAGCTCGGCCATGTTGCCCCCCCCCCCCGCCCCCAACAACATCTACACTTAACGGAGACCAAACATATTGTAAAATGTATTATTACGTGAGGTCACAAAAAGCACCGCCGTCATAACGACAAGGAAGACGAAAGCTAGGCCAATATTCCTGCAATACCCTGGATCCCCACTGGGTGGACACAACTTCTCTAAAAGGCTCTAAACATCATGCTAAAATCATGATAACAAAAAAAAAATCAAATGTAAAAATTCATATCAATTTCTTTTATAGTCAATATATGAAGAACACGTGTTTTCACCAAGAAAAAGAGGCGTTTTCATAACGACCTCATTTGCATATTAAGGCTTGAAGTGATGGGAACTAATAACTATTAATACCACTTCCTGTACTTACTGCAAAGTATAAAAGCTTCAGTTGGCACGTCGTCGTTGTTTTAAAAAGGCTTTTATTTTGTGTCCTCCAACATCTATTTAACACGGTGTGAAAAGAAGAAGAAGAATTGCAGGAATAAATGAGCTTCACCTCCGTCTGTCCTCGTTCTCCCGCCGCAGGAGGAAGAAGGTGCGCGGCCGCCATTCTGCATAGTGATGCGCTGATTATGGAGGTGATGAGGAGGGACAGTCGCTGACAGCTGTTTTTTTAAAACCCCGCCATGTTGGCTCCAGAGAGGGAGATTTTAATCCCGCCCCCTCCTCCCCCCTCCTCCCCCCTCCCCCGCAAATGACTGTATTCTTCCAGGCTTCACTATTCTCTCTCTCCACCTCATTAGTTCTGAGGCAGGAAACCAAATTACGCTCAATTACAAAGTCATCAAAGGCCATCTGAAGTCCTGCCTCAGCAAGCGGGGCCCACAGGAGCAGCGCGACCCCGGCGTGCGCAATACTGCTGAATTCAAGTTACGGAAATAAATAAATAAATAAATACGCTAGCACAAAAAAATTAAAATAAAAGACCCCGAGAGGATTTTATTAAAATTGCTGCCGTCCACTTGTTACACGGAACCATCACGGACGGATTTGTCGAAATGAGTTACGCTTCATTCGGGAACATGAAAATAAAAAAAATATTTCTGGCTAGCATCCAAACTCTCCGAGCCAAATTATTACGTAAACTCTTGTAATAGGAGGCATCGCCCGACTGAACTCCAATCGAGGGTGATGAGCTTTGCCCCCTCATCATCACGTATGTGTGTTTGGAGGAGGGGGCGTGGCTCTGCGCTCAGACCCCCGTCGATGAGAGGATTGTTTACTCTGGGTCTCGGCGGATCGAGCGGCAGAGTGGTGGCTGCACGACGCACATGAAGGGTTTGAGGGAAAAACATGGCGTCCAGCATCCCACTGAGAAACAAGTAAATAAATATACACGGAGACGCTGATCTAACGTCTGTGTTCTTACTTGTTGGGCTCAAATGATTATAGAATCAATCAAACGGTAAAAGCAGCCGATACCCGGCCACTTCCTGTCACGCACATCTCACTTCCTGTCACCAAATCACACTGGAGCGAAGACGACATGTTACTACCCGCCCTGCTACCCCCATGCTAGCTCCACAGGACCCTTTTTACACACGGCCGTATCAGAGCTAGCTAGCTAACAATGCCGCCACGTGATAATAGAGGCAACCGAGCCAGACAGAGAACTCGCGTTGTGATTTCAAATGAAAAGAAAACACAAACTAAACATGACTCAAAGAAGGTGCACACAGCACCTTTAGCCCGTATCATGGAGGACTTCTTCATCCTCCATGTTTACGGCCGTGATTTCGCCTCAAAAGATATAAGGTAATTACACAGCTACAAAAAGACTGAGACGTCTCAAAGTCCAGCTCTTCTGCAAATGGCCGCCGCAAAAAAAGAGAGCGCTGTCTGACTCCTTCAGGCTCCATCACGCCGCCTCCTTGATCTGTCTCCAAATAACTGGGCCGCCGCGCTTTGTGTTCTCCACGCGCTGAATCTTAAAAACTGCGAACTCCGTCAGTCTCCAGCACAAAGGCTTCTCTTCTTTGTGAAGAGACAGACGGCAAAGGGAGACGTGGAGGAACCTTCACACCTGCGTGTGGCGAGCCGGTGGCGGCGGCGGCGGCCATTGTTGAATGGACAGTTTTGGGGAAAGTTTGAAATGTTGTCGAATGCGGCAGAAACGATCCTGACGTCCTCACAAAGAGGCTTTTATCCAAGCTCAGTCTGAGGAGACGCTTAGTGCCACTGGGCGGCTACTTCCTGTTCTAAAAATAGATCCACACTGAAGTGGTCGTATCGAGTGTGAAACGATGAAATATGAATATAAACATTTTTCTCTCCGCTCAGGCAGAGAATCGACAGCCGCAGAAACTCTGACATGGTAATTAAACACCATCACAATGGTGCTGCCATGTTGAGCTTAATTAAAATACAATTAATAAGTAATTTATTGACGATTTTTCAACTCTTAACGAGGAAAAAATGGTTCCGTGCAGCATCCGTCATTCTGTCTTTCTTCCTCGGGAATGTTCTGCTCAAAAGAACCTGTCCAAAGGCCGTCAGTGATGACATCATGCATTTGAACCGAAGGGGATGTAAAAAGGGGGGGAGTCCTAAGAGCTCTAACACTGTCAGTAATGACGCTGGTCATCGTGCCTTTGATGTAAAAGGGAGGAGTCCAAAGACCTCGTCCAAGCAACTCTAAGGCTGTCAGAGATGACGTTGGTCATCATGCCTTTGATCTGAAAGGGTTATGTCTTTGATGTAAAACAACATCCGTTGGGAGGAATCCAAAAAACATGAGGTAAAATGCCTTTGATCAGAAAGGGATATGCCTTTGATGTAACAGTAAAGTCTGTAGGGAGGAGTCCAAACAACTCCACTGCTGTGATCGATGAGTAAACATCGTGGATTCACGTGTAAAGTCACACGCAGACAGTTTGTCGCTTTCCTTCACAGGACCATTTGCTGCGACAGACTTTTTTTAATTTGGTCAACTCCGACAAGATTTCTCTATTTACGCAAATGACTCCTCATGCTAACCTCTCAGCTGGGGCCTGTTAGCGACGTCCCCGCGCTAACACACACACACACACACACACACACACACACACACACACTACAGCTGAGAAACAGAGGACTTCAGTGACATTAGAATTGACCGTAATTGAAGCGGCGGCTGCAGAAACCTGCGGGACTCGTGGGAGTCAGACGGTGACTCAGCGATAATTGGCCGAGAGGTGAAGAGGTGACTCGTGTCGAGTGGAAATAATCTTCACGGGGAGCGACGGTCTGACGCTTGACTTTGTTCTGTCACTCATGACGACAGCCTGTCTGTTTGTTACTGTTGGATACGACAACAATAACAACAATACGAGTCGTAAATATGACGATACGAGCCCAGAATAGACTTCAGAGTCGGCTTTAACAGCGTCAGTCTCCTGTCAGTGGAGCTGTCAGTCGTTCTGAGGATCACAGCCGCTAGAGGGCGCTGCTGTGTTCGAGGTTCGCTGCTTAAACATTTTGATTTTTCATTCAAAAGGAAAATGTTTTGGTTGTTCTACTTTGTTTATCTTTATCCACTGATAGAAGTGTTATCTTATCAGAAAAATAACAAATATTTACGTAGCATTAAAATCATATTTTATCATATATTAAATCTAAATTCAATTGAATAATTTCAAATATTTGGGCATTGTTATTTCTTTAATATCTTTTTTTAATCATTATGATCATTCCATAGCTCATCAATACATATGATTCAATAAAACATGACGGGACATCATATTATATAATAGAGGTTATGGTGCTATTATAAAAGTAGCTAGTCCTTGGGTTGTGTCTAAAAATAGACATTATCATCAACGTACAGTCGGAGGAGGCTGAATAACGAGTCTCCTCCTCTCAAATGAATCTGATAATCCAGGAAAGAAAAAGCGCCTGAGTCAAAGTTGATTTTTCTGGGATAAATCCGGGTTTTCAAAGTGTTTCCTCGACGTCATTTTTACGTGGCAGATGGCGGAATGCTAACAGATGGAGCGCTAACAGCAACAAATGTACAAACTCTCCCCGAGTGGCTCCGGGGCTCGACTCACTGTAACGTTCACACCACATCAAAGGCACGCGTTTGTTCGAGAGGCGCAGCGGATTATTTTGTTCACAAGTTCGACTTCGCTAATCCTCGTGCTTGAGTTATTATTGTTGCTGCCTCGCCTGAGGTCTATCTGTGTGTGTGTGTGTGTGTGTGTGTGTGTGTGTGTGTGTACTCACTCAGACAAACGTTGTTGTGGAAGAAGTCCAGGAAGTCGTTGCACTGCTCCCGGTGGTTGCCGCTGGCAGCGCAGGAGCACCAGGGGCCCACGTTGGAGGTGGAGTTGTCAAGGTAGTTCGGAGTTATTGTGCTTCCTGTGGAAGTGGGAGGAGCTTAGTTTAACAATTGAACATAATAAATGATGATAAAAAAATGACATTGCAGCAGATGTCTGACCTCGAGTTCACAGAAACAGGAAGTGATCTCCTTATATGGTCTGAGTTGAATATTTAAATTTCCCCCAGTGTGTGGCTCTTTAGGGTAAATGCCAATTTTCTTAAACGCCTCATAAAAACAGCAGTTTTTCAAGAAATGAAATGAAAGTAAAAAAAAAAAAATACATTTGAGAAGTTTAATGTCCCAACAAATTGAATGTGTGAGAGGATTTCATCTCCTGACGCCTGATGGTGATTCTGATCATCACATCCAGGCGTCGACATGTGGCAGCTTCCACCATCAGGTCCATGAATGAGGTGAAGATGAGTTCATGTGCTGGAGGAGGGAGATGAACGGATGAGACTGAGGAGCCGACTCCGGAACGTGAACTGGGTTCAAGCGTTCATTTGGTTCAGCTAAGAATTCATTCATTCATTCATTCTCTCAAGTAGGAAAATTAATTCCAGGAAATTAAATAAAAAAATAAAAGAAATCCAATAAATGGATAAATGCATTCATACACATGCATAGAATCAAATATATGTATAAATCTAATTATGAAAAAAAAAATGCAGATAGTAATTTAGTTTGCTTTTATGGGCTTTTTTTCCAGACATTTATTTATCTATTTATTTATTTATTACTTACAGTACCTAAGATAAGACATATATATATTTTTTACATAACCCAAAAAGGATAAATGAAAAAAAATGGATTTATTACAAAAAGAAAAATAGAAAAGCAAATAGATAAACAGATCGATGAATAGATGAAAAGATAAATAAATAAATAACCCTCTCCCTGCCTGGTACATGTGCTGGGGCAGGTTGGTGAGTTCACGCTGTAAAAAGTGTGGCGTCTCAAAGTGCAGGCTAAAAGTCCAGGTCTCATCACGGCGGCGTCTCCGATCTATTCTTTACCTTTGGAGCTTTTCAGCAGTAAATGATTGGGAAGTCATTTTCTGGGGACGAGTAATACACAGTCCTGTAGCCCGAATTTTAAAGGGGGCGGGAAATAAAATTGCTGCTGCACTTTGAGGCCATTTGTGTGTGTGTGTGTGTGTGTGTGAGTGTGTGTGTGTGTGGGGCGAAGAAAAAAAAAAAAATCTGATTTACCTCTTATCGATTTTCTGGTCTCAGCCTTCCAAACAACAACAACACCTCCGAGTTCCACTTCTACTTCAGCTGTCTGAAATGGCCAATCAGTGCTGCTCTGCTTTCTGTCTCCATTTTCCTATACTCCCCCCCCCCCCCCCCCCCCCCCCCCCCCCCCCCCCCCCCCCCCCCCCCCCCCCCCAAACCCGCCCCCCCACAGAGCTATTGTCGTCCCACAACAACATGTTCAGAGTGAATCGTTTCTAACAAGCGTGTGTGTATTATGTGATCTTTAATCGGGCTTTTTATTCAAAGGCAAAAAGGCGCCTGTGCCCCGCCCCCTTTTCGTTGTCATGTCGGGGATAATTCTCTCAACACAGCGGTCAATAGTTGTAATTGCACGGCTCATAATGCTAACAACTTGGCAGAGTCAGCCGCCGCCACATTAATCAGCGCTCCATCGATCATGGGGCACCAACGCCGCCGCCGCCGCCGCCTCTCATCATCGCAATCCTGGATTCATTCTTTTGAATCGCCGCTCGCCACGCTCGCCTCTAAAACCTTTTTGTTAGCGATCCATCACGGAGGGGGTTGGACGAGGGGGGTGGGGGGCGGAGCTGGCAGAGGGAAGATTTAGTTCTTACCTATCAGGCCGGTGTACGCCAGCAGACACGCTCCGTAGTTCTCGTGCTTGCAGCCGCTGGCGCTCTGCTCGGAGGGTTGGCAGTCGTATTGGAACTGTGCCCAGCGAGACCTGAGGGAGCAATAACATGCCATCCATCATTTACTCAGACTTGGCTGCAGCGCCCATTGGGCCACTGACGGTTGGCCAGTGCCCCAGTGGTTTTTTCTTTTCTACCTGAAACTACAGGAAGTGCAACTACAATTACAGGAAGTGCATGTGAAGCTACACAAAGTGCATCTGAAACATGCCAGAAATACAGGAAGTGCATCTGAAACTATGGGAAGTGCATCTGAAACTACGGGAAGTGCATCTGAAACTACAGGAAGTGCATCTGAAACTACAGGAAGTGCATCTGAAACTACAGGAAGTGCATCTGAAACTACAGAAAGTGCATCTGAAACTACAGAAAGTGCATCTGAAACTACAGGAAGTGCATCTGAAACTACAGAAAGTGCATTTGAAACTACAGGAAGTGCATCTGAAACTACAGAAGTGCATCTGAAACTACAGGAAGTGCACCTGAAACTACAGGAAGTGCATCTGAAACTACAGGAAGTGCATCTGAAACTACAGGAAGTGCATCTGAAACTACAGGAAATGTGGCATAGTTCTATTTTGACTGTATTGTTTACATGCTGCCTTTTAAACCTGCATTTCATTATTATTATTTGAACCGTTTTTATACTTCTTACAGTGTGACATTCACCATGAACAGTTAAGAGAGAACTTCAAAGTAGAGGTAAACATGTTTCCTAACTGTGCAAACGACAACAAATACTTTGAATATTTGTAGAAGGTGCAACAAGTAAACACTGTTAAAACAGCAAAGATATATTAGAATCTACTGCAGGAACCTGAGGGCAAAGACAAGTGCAAAGTACAGTATCTTCAAAAGTACATTAAACACGGGAGGAGCGGCCAATCAGCAAAAGATGCTCAAAACAATATTTACCTCAGCAGACGTGTGCAAATACGTCAAATATCCCATAATACTCAGCGAGAGCAGGAACACGGATCATGACACAGGTGGACAGACAGTCCCACTGAGCCTCACTGCTGCACATGGAGGCTCCCAGGGATCCACGGAGAGACAGGAAGTCAACACGGCAACTTAAAGTACCAGTGATGCTCCTTAAAGATAAAGTGGTGCAGCGCTGGGGGTCAGAGGTCACCGGGAAAACCTCCAACAGCCCTGAACACTGAACCACACCGGGACAGTCCGGCAGAGCAGCGCTGCACTGAGAGACTGACGGCTGATTGGAGGCAGCTGGTGGCAGGAAACCGGGGTGCAGAGGAACGGGGCTTTCAAAATAAAACAGGAAGTGAGCAAAGAGTCCCTCTGTTTGGTTGTAGAAACTGAAGAGTGCGGTGTGAGTGAGCGCGTGGGCGTTGACTCTGAGTCTGGAGAGGAACAGAGACGTCACGGTGATCGGTGATCGGGCGAAGAGGCCGTGAGCTAAACGCAGCGCGACAGCTCCGGTGGCCACGAGGCGCCGGTGCAGCTGACGCTGTCACAGCGAGGGGGACGTCCACGCGTGAGCATGTGGAGGTGGGGCAGGACACCGCTGCTCATGGAGACGCATGAACACAGAGGGTCTGTCAGGCCCGTCACCACATCACAGTCACTGTGCTTTCATGTACACAAACAAAACAGAGTTCCATCTACAGTCACAGCGCTTCTGTTTGATTGATCTCAGGGGGAAATGTTGAGCGACATCCTGTCGCGTGCAGGGCTGTCCAAAGTATTTTTGGAGGCAAGGGGGCCACAGCCCCCCCCCCCCGTGAAATTAAAGGCCCTGATTCTATTACGCGGCATTTCAGTAGATTTTGGTGCATAATTAATTTTCTTGATTTGATAAATAATAATAATAATAATAATAATAAAAAAAATAACAATAATAATAATAATGGTAATAATAATAATAATAATAATAATAATAATAAAAATAACAATAAGAATAATAAGAATAATAAGAATACTAAGAATAATAATAAAGATATTCAGGCTTGAACAGATTTTAATCAAAAAATAAAAATAATATTATTTAATCATAATAAACAATGATGATGTAATTATGAAATGAAACTGAATTAGTAGTCGACGGGTGGTCATCCTGGTTTCATTAGCCATCTCAAAGGGACTTGGTGAAGACGGAAACCTACGATGATGTCATTAGTGTCGTTTCTGTCTCAGCGTTAAAAAAAAAAAATTCAACGACAACTGAAGTCGACCACAGGTTCCCCTGGGTCTTCAGGAGGGTGAGGTGATGGATATAACATGCAGCTTCACCTCTAGATGTCACCACATCTTACACACTGCACCTTTAATGATCATTAGAAAGCTGTAGATTTGGACTTTGAAACTTTTTCTCTGATTCCCCTCAAATGCCGATGGAATCCCTCCACTCCGCTGCCTCCCTCAGTTTGCCGCAGTCTCTTAACCTGTGATCAGAATTCAACGGTCGTCCGAACCTCGAAAACAGACTTAATTCTTTAATGTGGTAATTTTCCATCTTTACAGTTAATGAAGCGAGTTAATCAAGTCGCGCCGAGAGCAGCGTAAACAATTTACCGAGAGTGTGGATTTCTCTGTGAGCTGAAATGGAATTGAGGTGATGATGTGAATACCTTAATACGTGTGTGGTGTCTTTTGCAGATGAGTCCACGAGGTTACCTGGAGAGCAGGGTCAGAGTCCTCCTGGCGTCCACATCTCCAAGAGGCTGCTCTTCTCCATCGTCCACGAGAAGTCGGGTAGGTTTGAACCAGTAACCACCCGAGAGGCCACGCCCACAATGATGCACAATTTCAAACAGCGGTAAATAAAACCCTCTGAGGATCCGCAGCAGTTTGAAAAGTCCGTGATGTGAAGCGCGTGAGGCGGAAGCACCGCAGCAGTCCTGCGCGGCGCGGCGCACTCGTACAGTCGCGCAGCCATTGTTTACTTTGCCGGGCTGAGCGTTAACTAACCCGTCACTATTAAAGGGCTAAAGCTACTAAAGATGTCAACGCTAATCCTTTAAGAAGATTGCGCTCGCTCCCGCGTTGACATTGAGAAGATGGAGAGGCCGTTAATCTGGGATCTTTAGCGCCACAATGAAGTAAAGCTCATTTGAATGTTGAAGTTTGGTTTGGCATAAAGACTTTGTTTGTTGTTGTTGTTTTTCTCTCTGGCAGAAAAATGGGACTCGTTCATTCGCGAGACTGAAGACATCAACACGCTGAGGGAATGTGTGCAGATTCTGTTCAACAGCCGATACGGTGAGAAGAGCTCTGCATAATGATCCAGAGAGTGTTTCCTCCTCCTCTTCATCATGACTGGATCTGAGGAGGAGGAGGAGGAGGAGGATGGATCAGGGTTTGATCATCCTCCCCTCTGTGATGTACATCTCTGACTACTTTGTTAAATGTCCCACCTTCAGCCGAAGCCCTGGGTCTCGACCACATGGTGCCTGTCCCCTACCGCAAAATCGCCTGTGACCCCGGCGCCGTGGAAATCATCGGCATCCCCGACCAGATCCCCTTCAAGCGCCCCTGCACCTACGGAGTCCCCAAGCTGAAGCGCATCCTGGACGAGCGCCACGGGATCCGCTTCATCGTCAAACGGTGAGGAGGGGTTTCACAGGCAGGGCGCAAATAGGAGTTTTGTCGGAGCATGATTCGCCCCCCTCCTCCCCCCCGCGATCCGCCCTGCCCCCTCCCGCCCCCCTGCCCCCAGGCAGGCGTATGTATAAATAAGTCTGCGGGATGTTTTCACGGCCTCAGGCGTTTTGTAATTGAAGCACATTGCTGTTTCATGAAAGTCAAGTTTTGAATAAGAGGCGGAGTCAGCCTCAACCCTCAGTCTGTTAAACGCCTGCTCCCTCCAGCACGCCGACAACCCGCCCCCTGCGAAACCACTTCCACTCAGGTCCCAAATGGACCCCCCCCCCCCCCCCCCCCCCCCCCCCCCCCCCCCCCCCCCCCCCCCCGCCCCCCCCCCCCCCCCTGTGCACTCACGGCCGCTCTCTCCCGTCCATTTGCTCGAGCTGATTTAAAGGAGCCGTGTGTCTGGTTGGAGAGAACACATCTTTTAACGAATCCTGCCGGCGGCTCGTTATCGTCCAAATGAAGGGAGATGGAGAATCCGACTCATCCAGAATTATATTATCATGTTTTTATGTCAAATATTTATTTGTATTTTTACTAAACGTGATGTCTCATGTAAACAATCTCCACATACACACACAGAAGTGAAGCCAAATGGAGTTGGAAACAGAAAGCGGCCATTTGCCTCCTTCCGCCGCAGCAATCAGAGATAAAAGCACCGCTAACGAGCTTTAAACCAATGATAAGCCCATCTCAGCTGTCAATCACAATGTTCTTACATTAGGGGGAGCCTGTTGTTATTATAAAGGCCTCGTTCAACTGTCGTGAAAACAACAATTCATACATTCAGGTGATTGTACGTACAGAAAAACATCAGTCTGATTATTTTATCTTCCATTTCACCTGATTACACATTTAAAACTAAACGTACCTAAAGTGATCGTTGCCCTCGGAGAGAAACGTTTATCTCATTTTTATTGATTTTGTTTTCGTGTCTCATTCTCCAACACTGACGATGTTAGATTTTGAATCTATACCACAGCTGGCCACCAGGGGGCCACGCCTTGGCTTTACACTGGAAAGTTGTCACGTCATCAGTACCCTCGCAAATACCCGTAGTGTAGATCGATGGATTGAAAGTCCAGTTATCTTTCTCACCCTCTGGTGGCTGGATGCAGTACTGCTCAGGAAACATGGGCCAAAACCAAAATACATCCAAAAGACTTGCACAATGAGCGTAAGCACTTGGCTTCACTTGAGTCCAACAGGAGGAAGTTCCCTCTTTATTCACCGTCTCTGTCTTTGCTCCACTTCAAAATGAAAAGTGAGAAAAGCAGCTGTTGTTTCAGAGGATTTGGCTCTGAAATCTACACAATGAGGTCGTCTGGCTTGGAAACAAAAGAATTATAAATGTACAGGAGCTATAAATACCATTCTCCTCAGCAGCTGGTAGATTTCAGGAGATAAGCGGTCGTGAATAAATGGATTTTTAAAGAGCCCATGTAAACAAACAACACTTAAGGAAAGGCTGGTGTGAAAGATGAGTCTGGATCTCAGCGGGAGGAGGCGGAGCAGGCGCCAGATGAGCGGAGGAGCAGATCACATCCCCACACTGAGCAGAAGGGGTTCGGTTCTACCGAGTCAGTTGGTGGATTGTTTGACGGCGGCGGTTTGTGGAACGTGTAACGAGCCGTTGGCGGCGCGATGGTCGTCCTCCTGCTGCGAAGGTTTGGACCACGGTTGTTTTGAACGTTCTTCGAACCCGCTGACGCACGATTTCCTCTCTCTGCTTTTCTCGTTGCAGAATGTTTGACGAGAGGATTTTCACTGGTGAGGTTTTTCCACTCTGTCATTTCCACCATGTTTTTAATGCCATTATTATTATGATGATGATTATTATTATTATGTGTGAGCAAGATTATTATGATGATGATTATTATTATTATGATTATTATGATTATTATGTGTGAGCAAGATGATTATGAACTTTCAAATAGGTTGTGGACTCTGTGTGAAATACAAACGATGGATTCTCCTGATTTGAGAAAGGAAATGGCGCCTTCAGTGGTGTGGTGCCGTTGAGAGTGTTGTTCTGAAGTGCCCTCCATGTTTCCTCACTCCCCTCCTCTTCGCTGATCAGCTGCCGGTAAGATTGCGAGGGAGGAGGGAAAACACGACCTCGGCTCCGCCCCCGAAGACGGCTTCCCTGACAATCTGTGCGTCCCGCCCTCCGTCACCGCCGCCGCCGCCGCCGCCTCTTCAGCCGAGCTGCTCAACAACCCGCTCAGCAGCAGGTCAGACACAGCGCTCACCTTCATCTGGCCTTTGGGTCCAGTTCATCTTATGAATCAGTGCTTCATGGATGTATATGATACTTCACACACTGTACCTTTAGTCTTTATACTTTTATATTTCACACACTGTACCTTTAGTCTTTATACTTTTATATTTCACACACTGTACCTTTAATATTCATACTTCACACACTGTACCTTTAGTCTTTATACTTTTATATTTCACACACTGTACCTTTAATATTTATACTTCATACACTATACCTTTTCATATTTATATATTCATACTTCACACACTGTACCTTTAATATTTATATTTCACACTCTGTACCTTTAATATTTATACTTCACACACTGTACCTTTAATATTTATATTTCACACTCTGTACCTTTAATATTTATATTTCACACACTGTACCTTTAATATTTTTATATTTATATTTCACACACTGTACCTTTAATATTTTTATATTTATACTTCATACACTGTACCTTTAATATTTATATATTTATACTTCACACTCTGTACCTTTAATATTTTTGTATTTATATTTCACACACTGTACCTTTAATGTTTATATTTCACACACTGTACCTTTAATATTTTTGTATTTATATTTCACACACTGTACCTTTAATGTTTATATTTCACACACTGCACCTTTAATCATTGTTTTATCTGGGGAATCATCAGCCTTTAATTTGTATGATTCGTTTCACAGATCAACCAGTGCGTGTGTGAGTCCTCTGGCCGACTGTGAAGCAGGTACGTGTCACATGACCTCCCTCAGTACGTCGCCATCTTAAAGGTGAGAAGCGGGTCCTCTCTGTGGGAGCCGCCATGTTTTCACAGACATACTCAACATCTCCTGAGCTTTATTGTCCACCGAGGGCCACCATAGGTTCTCCTGCAGGCTGGGAAAGGGAAGGGTGGAGTGAGGGATACAATACGCGACTTCACCTGTAGACGTCACCAAACCTCACACACTGCACCTTTAAGCCACACGGTACTTAAAGGTACAGCTGTAATGTAAACAAACAGTCGCACACTGACGTGACGATCCCTTCGCTCAAGTGTTTTGTGATTCCACGGCGACAGATTTAGTGACAGATCCTTCCACACTGCGCCTCTAAGTTGTGAGGCAGCGTTCACGCTCTGCGGTCCACGTTTAACACAGCCGTGAAACACAAGGCGTCAGACTGACAGGAAGTGACAGGAAGTGACAGGAAGTGAGGCAGCATGAACCCTTGTGTCTCCGCAGGCCCGTCGGGGGACTGCATTCCTCTGAAGAGGATTAAAACGGAGCCTCCAGACGGGGAGATCATTCAAGTCACGGTGCCAGGTGAGTCTGCCGCCGCTCCGTCTCACACTTCCCCTCCGACAAGAAACTATGTTTTATCACATGTTTGTGTCGCAATGTGTCGTCAGACGTCAGCAGCAGTTTATGATGTGTCTTTATCTGCCGCTGTCTTTTCTCCCAGAGCTTTTATCAACTCTGGATTATCTTTATGCCGCCTGCTGTTGTTCCTCAACCCTCCGAGATCGATGACACAGCTCTTTGTTGTGTGTGTGTGTGTGTGTTTAAACGCTTTGTTACCATGGAAACACAAAGTGCATTAAAGGGAGAAGCTGCACAAATACAGAACTAGAGTTTTATGGCAGATTAAACTGAGGGAAGTTGGTGTTTAATGCTGAGCTGAGGAACAGCTGTGAGTTAGTCTAACTCACCCTCTCACCTTTTATTTGTTTTGAATCATTTTAATTTTAATTTAATTTGAACTGTTCTCCTAAATTATTTCTGTCTTTATTTTTTAATTATTTTTTTTGGTGACCTGAAAGGCATTATTATTATCATTGTTACTATTATTATTATGTTATTGTTCATAATATAAACCCACACTGTTTATCTATATTTATTAGAAATTATTCTTGAAATGTTCATATCCAATGTATTTTAATGTTAATATTTTCA
>JAFBJT010106767.1:22671-44071 GCA_016785325.1 Chascanopsetta lugubris | reverse complement strand
CCCACCTGCCGCGGCCGCCGCCGCCGCCACCGCCGCCGCCGCCCGGCGACATAAATACCGAGGGTCAGCAAACGCGCTCCGCCGCGGACTGACGGAGCGGCGCTGCGCGTGAACGAGCCTCGGAGCTTCAGAGGAACTCGGATCAGATGTTGATATTTAGAACTCGATTCTGCACCTTCAGCACATTCCAGTTATTTCCTCTTCAGGCCGAGTATCACCTTCATTCCACGTGCACTCATTCACAGTACGGACACATTTCTGTTCAAGTTAAGAATTTAAATCTTATTTTTAGATTTCTTCATCAAACATGGACACAAATATTTTTATTTGTATTTTATTCTTAATGTCTCTTCTCATGTCCATCCTGTACATCGTCCCGTTCGATTCGACCTTAAATACTAAACGGACTTCACACGAAACCGAATTTCTTCCGTCTTTTAAATTCTCTGAATTAATTTGGAATAAGTTTCATCGTTTCTGGAAAATGCGTGAAAATAAAAGCTCAGAGTGGAGTTTGTGTTGCAGGATGTTTGCCCTTTAAAGAGCCGCGCCCGCTTTCCTGGTGTCACCTTGGACAACGTGTGATGTGTTGGAGCGGTGGGCCGCGCTTTCATTCCTTCATCAATGATCCCGGCGCAGCCGCCGGTCCGTGTTCACATTAGCCGTCAAACGCCGTCTGCGCTTTGATAATAATGGTAATTCGGTGAAAGCTGGCGCATGTAAATCAAACGCTGTTGTTCTCGCCTCCTGCCCGGGCTGATTGAATGGGTGGTGCGGCGCCTCCCCCTCCTCTCTCCCCCCGTAGGCTACAAGCAACATCAATCACTTCCTCCCCGTCAGAATCTCAGCGCTGCTCCCCCGACATTCCTCAAACTTTCCCATAATTCATCCAGCGCTCAGCTCGGAGGAATTTGGAAGATTTCTTTTTTTTGACTCACCTCTTAATGCGTCTGTTAAAGGAGACGAACGGGAAACGAACGGGAAACACCGGCTCCTGTTTCTCGACGTCTTCTTCATCCCTGACGTCACGAGAGACTTCGAGATCATCAGACAGTCAGACGTCAGAATGCGTCGTATGACACCGTCACAAACCTCATGTGTTCCTCCGTATTCCTGTCGCCTGAGCCCCTCCCACTTCCTGTTTACTCTTTCCCAGAGTGTATCCGGCTCTGGCGAGCTTTTCAAAATGGACGGAATCCACCTTTAATTTGAGTCGGGCCTGAATGACGCATCTTTGATCTCCACACGCTGTGATTCCACTCCGACGTCCTCACAGCCGAGCGCCTGCAGGGGGAGCTCTCCCACGGTGACGTCACCACTCACCCCCCCTCTTCCTCATCCACGGGGGGGGGGGGCCCCCTTCCCCCCCCCCGGGGGGGGGGGGGGGGGCAGGACGGCGGGATTCGAACCTGCGTGTCTGCGCTGCTCCCTGGCCTCCCGGCAGACATCACACGGAGGCTGCGTTAAAAAAACATGTTGAGCCGCGCTCATCATTTATTCATGCGCCTGCTGCCTTTATGTTCATGAGGTGGGGGGCTCCCCCGTGGCCCCCGGTCACCCACCCGCCCCGGGGGTCCGAGGCCCGTCCGAGAAAGCGCCCGCTCCCTCTGAATTGCGCCGTGCGCGCGGAGGTGGTGGCGTGTTGGGAAGCGCCTGCGCGTGGAGGCGAGTTTGGAGTCGGAGGTAAATTCCGTTCGTCCGTGTGGAAACTCGACGGCCTCCGTCCATTAAAGGTGCAGCGCGTCGATTGGCCGGTTCCTCCTCTCTGCTATTGGTCGAACTGATGTTCCAACGGTTCAGTCTGACGTGTTTATGAATTCACGACCTTTAATGAGCTCAGGAGAGGGTCCGCTCCAGGGGGGCCGCCATCTTTTTACAGCCGCCCACGTGGTGCTCAATTTATGATGGATGGATTGATTGGTTGGTTGGTTGGTTGGTTGATTGGTTGATTGGTTGATTGGTTGGTTGGTTGTTTGTTTGTTTAGTTGGTTGGTTGGTTGGTTGGTTGGTTGTTTAGTTGTTTGGTTGCTTGGTTGATTGGTTGTTTGGTTGCTTGGTTGATTGGTTGATTGGTTGTTTGGTTGCTTGGTTGATTGGTTGATTGGTTGTTTGGTTGTTTGGTTGTTTGTTTGATTGGTTGTTTGTTTGTTTGGTTGCT
The DNA here is from genome assembly GCA_016785325.1 of Chascanopsetta lugubris. NCBI lineage: Eukaryota > Metazoa > Chordata > Actinopteri > Pleuronectiformes > Bothidae > Chascanopsetta > Chascanopsetta lugubris. The sequence goes on along the minus strand of JAFBJT010106767.1, from coordinate 41,913 downwards.
TGGTTGCTTGGTTGATTGGTTGATTGGTTGTTTGGTTGCTTGGTTGAACCTAAGACACACCTTCTCCTACACGTGTGAGGTGGAAGGGCGTGTTGCCGGTTTTCCACTAGATGTCATTGAACGTTGCGAACCCACGATGGGGTCGCGACCCGCCAGTGGATGATCGTGGCTTTAAAGGGGATGAAATAAATAAATAGATCCACGTGATGTTTGATCAGACGTCGCCAGGTCAGAGATGGATGATGTCATGGATCAGAGGGAGATGTTTGTGAGGCTCGTCTGGTCCCAGAGGCATCGCCTCGCTCTCTCGCTCGCTCGCTCTCGCTCTCTCTCTCTCTCTCTCTCTCTCTCTCTNNGAGAGCCCCCCCCCACCACCCCGGGTCACAGACGGCGACCAGCCTGTGTGCAGGGGCCACTGGAGGGGTGAGGCCGACGAGGGGGTGGGAGAGCCCCAGGAGGCAGCGAAGAGGCACTGGGTCACACTGTGGTGGGTCAAGGGGGGGGGGAGGAGCGGGGGGAGCCAGGGCGACTCGGGGGGGGGCCCATCCCAGTAGCACTTTAGTTTTGCGTTCCATGTCGTTTGAAGCCTCTCCTGTTTTTTGGGCCGAGCGGACTGTGATCTTACCGGTTGGTTTTTCTTGTTCTCCTCCACCCATCAGTGTTACAGAGTGTGTTGGGTGGGCGGAGCCATGGAGCTGAGCTCTGATTTTTGTTCCATATTAAAAAAATCATTTTTACTACGCTGGTGTGCATGCATTGGTTTGTCCAATGTCACTGCCTGTCCGAACCATCACACCTAGGTGGGACCGCCGAGTGAATCTGCAAATGGGAAAAGACGACAACGCAATTAACTCCGAACCTTCCGTGGGAGATTCGCCGATTAAGTTCAGAAGTCGGAGAGGAGGTGGGCGAGGAAAGAGGGTGAGAGCGGTGAGGCGGCGGAGCAGAGAGCGCACCTCTGAGGCCCCGGCAACACAAAGGACCAGGCCTCGGCGCCCCCCGCGTTCTCTCTCCTCGGGTCTTTCTACGCATTCGCTCCACGCTGCGCCGCGGCAGACGCGCCGCTGAACCGACGGAGGAGATCCTCCGCGGCCGAGTCGGGCAGAGGGGCGGCGGCGCCGAGCCCCCCGCGGACAAGAGGCCGCGGTTCCGTCCCTCCCTCGACTGCAACAGACGGCCGCGGGCGAGCCGAGCGCGTCGCCTCGACGGGAGACCCTCGCTTGCATCACCTCCGTCTATTTTTAGAAAACACTGCACCCACCTTTTTTCCTCCTCCCTGAAGCTCTCTCTCTCTCTCTCTCTCTCTCTCTCTCTCTCTCTCTCTCTCTCTCTCTCTCTCTCTCTCTCGTTATCACAAGTTGACTGCTGCTAGATTTGTCACCCCTACATTTTTAGTGCCGTGGCGTCATTTCTTAAAGGTCCTGCTTGTGAGATTTAGATTTAGATCCTCTGCCACGTGAGTTGTCTCTAGTGATTTTGCCGGGGGGGGGGGTGGGATTCAAACCCTCAACCCTCTGGTCAGAGGACAGCCGCTCTAACCCTTCTTTTGTAGTATGGCAGAATGGACAAGGCAAACACTTTTTTTTGAGCTTCAATGATCAGTAAAGGTCGTCGCGGGTTCTCAGAGGTCTCCACCTGCAGTACCCAACTTCACCATTAGCTGTTGTTCGATGCGTGGTCTCACTACTCAAAGCTCTTTGAGCATATTGTGGTTGAACCATCCGTCCAGACACACAGGTTCGTTGACCTCAGCCGACAGGACTCAGTTTCTTGCCTAAAGGACACTTTGGCACGTGGCCTCGGGGGGCAAATCATTTGACTGCCAACTCCCCTGGCCCCCCCGTCACCCGCACTGCACCTTTAATAGCAGTGCGTTCTAGCATGTGATCCATGCTGATGCCGAACAAGCACAGGCTGCTGCTGCCGAGACGAACCCTCGGAGGAGAGCGGGGCGCCTGCAGGCCTCCGTGTCGAACAGCAGGTGTTCCCACCCATCGCCCCCTCCTCCCCCCACCCGCTCCTCCACTTCGAACAAGTCAGATCGGCCTCTGTCAGGCCGCCACGCCGATCCCTTTGTCGATTCACAAGTGGAAATGCCAATAATGCGCGCATTGTGTCGGAGAGAAAAGAAGCAGGAAACGAGGCTGTCAGGCTCAATGATGCAGGCGTTTCCCCCGTAGTTATTTTTTCGGCGAAGATAATGAGCGGTTTCCAGACTTGGCAGCGGCGGCGGCGTGTCAGGCAAGAGAGAGCGTGGGACAAGCGCGGCTACGAGCAACAGCTTGGTAAAGATAGGCTCCGTCGACTGCCAGCACCGCGCAGATGGAGGGAAGGGAGGGAGAGGAGTGATGTGACAGAGGTGAGGAGCAGTGTGAGTCTGAGGAGAGGAGAGGAGGGGAGAGGAGAGGGGAGGGGAGGGGAGGGGAGAGGAGAAGAGAGGAGAGGAGAGGAGAAGGAGAAGGAGAAGGAGAAGGAGAGGAGAAGGAGAAGGGGAGAGGAGAAGAAGGGGAGAGGAGAAGGGGAGAGGAGAAGGAGAAGGGAGAGGAGAGGAGAAGGGAGAGGAGAGGATCTGAGTGTCGGAGCATTCAAAGGCAGAGCCTCTGCCTTGGATCTTAGACTGTCCTTCATCATCAGACGTTGTAAATGATCAAACCAGTACTTTGATCATGTTAGACCCTGAGAGGTAATGACATGATGGAAGTGTAACTTTTTTTTTTTTCATTTAAAGGTGCAGCGTGTGATGTTTTGGTCACTTTTTGGTCATAGAAATCGTACGAATCAATGATATACTGACATTCTCGTGAATTTAGAAGCATCTAAATGTTTTTATTTTTTCCCCATGACCCTAAAATGAGCCCATTGCTGTATATCTCCCTCTCTCTCTCTCTCTCTCTCTCTCTCTCTCTCTCTCTCTCGTTATCACAAGTTGACTGCTGCTAGATTTGTCACCCCTACATTTTTAGTGCCGTGGCGTCATTTCTTAAAGGTCCTGCTTGTGAGATTTAGATTTAGATCCTCTGCCACGTGAGTTGTCTCTAGTGATGTTGCCGTCCCTCAACGTATGAGTTGTTTCCATTACTTATGTCGTGTTTGTCAGGTCTTAATCAATCAAAGTTTATTTATCAAAGTCTTAATGAGCAAAGCAAACTAAGGGGTCAAAGGTCAAAGTCACCCCGTCACTCAAACATCTATGCCGTTCACTTGAAGCATTTTGATCTATAAGTACATGGGATGTTTTTAGGTTCCGTGTCTTGCCAAAGGACAATTCAGCATATAGAGCGCGGGGAGGGGGGGGGGGGGATTCAAACCCTCGACCCTCTGGTCAGCGGACAGCCGCTCTAACCCTTCTTTTGTAGTATGGCAGAATGGACCAGGCAAACACTTTTTTTGAGCTTCAATGATCAGTAAAGGTCGTCGCGGGTTCTCAGAGGTCTCCACCTGCAGTACCCAACTTCACCATTAGCTGTCGTTCGATGCGTGGTCTCACTACTCAAAGCTCTTTGAGCATGTTGTGGTTTAACCATCCACCCAGACACACAGGTTCGTTGACCTCAGCCGACAGGACTCAGTTTCTTGCCTAAAGGACACTTTGGCACGTGGCCTCGGGGGGCAAATCATTTGACTGCCAACTCCCCTCGCTCCCCCATCACCCGCACTGCACCTTTAATAGCAGCGCGTTCTAGCATGTGATCCACAAGAGGAGGAGCGAGCACAAGAGTAAAGGCAAAGGGAAATCCAAGCGGACACATCAGAGGCTGAAGGAGACTTTCCACTGGCAGCCGCCGTTGGAGTTCGGGGACGAGGAAGACGAAGATGAATCCAAGAAGGAGAAACTCAGTCCTGGACGAGTGGAGAAGGAACGTGTCGGCGTGCAGAGACGGAGCGACGAGGACCACACTGTTTCCTCTCAGAGAAAAGAAGACAGGGGGCAGCAGAGGGCGAGAGACGGGTCCGACAAGAACCCGAAAAAAAGTGAACCTCATCAGGCGTCCCATAAGACCAGCGCTAACAATGCTAACTCAGGCGGTACCAAGGAGCAGGAGTCATTGGATGACATGGATATTTGCACACCCGAGCACGACGCGGAGATCGTGCAGTCAGCCAGTCCTGACCTGACGATAACATCTACCTCAAAGTCCAGTGACGGCACAGACGGCGCCTTACCTCGCGGCAAAGACAAGTCCCACGTCACCTCAACCGCGGCAGGTGGACTTCGGGACGACGCGGCCCCTCATTTCAAATGGAGGCCTCTGAAGGGAACGTCCGCCCTGCAAAATATGAGCGTGCCACCGGTCGTCACCAGAAACGCCCTAGTGCAGCAGAGGCAGAATGCCAACGCGCAGGGAGTCCGGATGGAGATCAAGAGCAAGAGCCGAGTGAGACCGGGTTCCCTGTTCGACGAGGTCCGCAAGACGGTTCGGCTCAACCAGCGGCAGCGGAACCAGGAGAGCTCCAGCGAGGAGAGCTCGCCATCCCCCGAGTCCAGGTCGCCGCAGTCCCCGAAGACGAAGAAGCCCCGGTCCGTGTCCAGGAAGTCCCGCTCGGCCTCCAGTCAGCGGTCCCGCTCCAGAGGGTGGTCGCACTCCTACAGCAGGTCCAGGACTCGATCCCGCAGCTCCAGCTACTCGTCCAGGTCCGTGTGTTGAAGATCCAGGAAATCTAAGCTAATCAAACATTCCATTGGAATGGTACCTTTTGTTGTGAAACGTGATTCTTTCTTTTAAAGACACGTCGATCCTGTGTGATCCTTCTTTCAGGAGTCGCAGCAGGAGTCACAAGAGACGCGGGAGAGGTCGGTCGTGCTCCCGCAGCAGCACGTACCGAAGTTTCAGAAGGTACAAGCAGATTAAAGGCCAGATTTAATGCAATTTCGGTGCAAATGTCCCCACCGAGGGAAGAATTGAGGCTCATCTAATAATCATGATGAATGTCGAGAGGAAAGCGCACACACAGCATGCGGGGGTGTGGCCGCCTTCATCGATACGTGTTACATTTCAGCTGTTTTTTTTTTTTTAAAAACCTCCCACACTCCACATTTCATCATCATCAGTGTAATGTCAGTGGTTCGTTTTAGAGTTGTTTTAAAAACCCCTCTCTCCGTTTCCTTCTCTTCCTCAGTCGCTCGTACAGTCGGAGTCATTCCAGGAGTCGCTCGTATACTCGTCGTCACAGATCCAGGTCGGTGAACCTCCTCTCGGATCATGACATCATCACAATTATAAACACATGCAACATTCAACTTCACCTCTGCACACTAGCAAACCCCACATACTGTATCTTCACAGGAAGACCGTGTGATGCCGGTTGTAGTAGCAGTATAAGCACTAGGATGAATAAATGTAAATATTGATATGATTTCTGGGCCAGGTTACCTTGACTTATCAGCACACTTGTTTGAATAAATCGCCATATAAATAAATATTCCCACTTTAACATCAGCCGTCATGTGACCGCAGGTCAGACTCGTATGACAGCTACTCCAGCCGGAGTCGCAGCGCGAGCAGGAGACGAGGGCGAAGGCGAAGCGACAGCTACAGGAGCTCAGGCCGTCGTTCCCGGTAAGACCGTGCTCCCTGCTGACCCCTGACCTACGGCAACATGGTAACATGACTCAGCATCTTCTCATGTCGTCACTCTGACCAAATGTTTGCAGTGGAAGTGAGTCGTATTATGAGGTTGTTGAAATCCCTCACCGTCTGTTTTCACGCGACTCCCTGGTGGAGATGATAAAGCAGTGAACTGAACTCTTCCTGTGTCAGCCGGGAATCAAATGACCAATCACGAGAGGCCGGGGTCAGTTGACCTATCGGAGCAGTTTGGTGTGAGAGGAGGCTAATGTAATCTAAAGTCCATCAGTAATTGTCTGATTACTGATTTAAAGGTTTGATCCCAAAAACATGTAGAACAGGTCTCCTTTAATAATACAACTTGATTGGACAATGATTGATTCAAATCACTGCTTTAGTGTCAAATTACCGGAATAGTTGATCAATTTGTATGTTTGTTTTTTTTTTAAACCCGCAAATGCACCTTCCTTATGTGTGATGGCGATGATGTCGCCCCCTGCAGGTCGTACCGCTCCTCCAGCCGCAGTTCCTCCAGGCACAGAGGCCACAGTCGCAGCAGCCGCTACAGCTGAGCCTCGGCAGCTCGTCGGGTTCACATCTGGGGAACAGCCCCGAGGCCGAGTGACGACACAGAGACATCTAAAGCTAAGGAGTCACTCCTTCAGCACCACCTTCTCCTTTTTACGCCGATTTTGTTCTGTTATTGAATGTAAATAAATAAACCACTCGACAAGCCGAATCGGAGAACAACAGGGTGGAGGTGTGAAAAAACGCGAGAGATACGCTGTAGCTGTTTTATATTATTGTATATTGTTTTTCTACATGTGGTTTTACACTGTACAAACGGAGTGAGAATGTCAGAGTTGGTAGTTGGAGGATCATGTTCTGCCTTAAGCTCAAGGTCAACAGGTGTAGCGGTTTTTAGCTGTGATATCTTTGTTCCGTTTGTTTGATTTCTATACCACGAATGTTACGGAGCTCAACGATGAGTGTGAATGACTTTGTTTTATTCAAAATATCAATGTTCGTATACGTAATAAATCACGGCACCTGGAACTTACGGATCAGAGCATCGGCTGTATTTTGTCTTTATCGAGAATCGGTTGAACGCGCGACTTTAATGTCTGTCCCTGATCTGGGAGCACAAAGCGACGACTCATCAATTATTAACCACTTGCAGGACTAATTGAAAATTTGGCTGCCCTCTTGATGATATTTGTGTTCACTGTGTTCAGTGTGTGTGTGCGTGCCTCTCTCTCTCTCTCTCTCTCTCTCTCTCTCTCTCTCTCTCTCTCTCTCTCTCTCTCTCTCTCTCTCTCTCTCTCTCTCTCTCTCTCTCTCTCTCGGGATCTTTTCAGATACAGATCCCATTGAAATGCTGCAGCACCCTTCTCATCTTTATCTACAAGCGCAGAGGAGCAGGCGTTGAATAATCCTGCTGCTCCATGTGCCTGTTTTGTATGAAATGCATTTACAATATTTCATTCTACCTGAACAGGAGTGTGGAGATGCAGCAGCAGCAGCAGCCACCACATGCAGGTCCACACTCACACAGGAGGAGCAGTGAAAACACATGTTTCTAAGGAGAAATATCAAAGGTACAAAACATGTACTTTTACCAACTGTGAAAGATTAACTATGATTTTAATGAATGTACATTCCTCTGAAGCAGTCTTGTGAATTTTTTCTTATTTTCATTTTATTTTCTAAATGTTCCTTACAATTGTATTTTATTGTTTTTTTATTATTGCACAAATCATTTTGTGTATTTATTTATTTGAATCCTAAATTGAACTATTAATATCCACGGGTCCTCGTCCACAAAGTTATTGGATGGCATTTTCTACAGCCGGCAATTTAACATTTTCATCTCCATACATTGTTGAAGCCCTATTGCATGTCTATCGAAGCAGCAGCTAGTGGCATCTAGTGGTGAAGTTACGTATTGCTTCTAATTGGATATTCCTCACCCCATTCTTCACTGTATGGGCCATATAGTGACCTCTATAGAAAAGGTCCTACTCTTATATCGATTTAAAGGTCTGGTTCAAAGGTCTCTAAAACATATTCCTAATGAAGGAGGCACTAAATTTTACATACTGCACCTTTAAAAGCCTCAAAACACGATCAGGTGTTGCAGGTGTTGCGTCAGTGCGTCTGAGTGACCGTGTCCCCGCTGCTGTTGTAGCTCAATCCCTGAGACTCTGTTTAATGAGAGCTCCTCCAGGTTGTGATCAATTCCTGCTCCCACCTTGTTATGAGCGTATCGACTTCTCCACACTCGGCTCAGGAGTGAGCGATGGCGGCGGGCGCCTGGGCCCTCAGCTGAATGACCAATCAGGCGAAAGCGGGCAGCTGCCCTGTGGCGCAGACTCGTCTGGAAGTCTGGAGGCCTCAGGTTGATTAGAAGATTAATAAGTTATCACTTTTATTTTATTTATTTAAATCAATGGTTGATTTAAAGGTGCAGTGTGTAAGATTTTGGCCATTTTTGTCACTTCTAAAAATACTACAAAACAGTTACATACTGACATTTGAATACATTTATAATCAGGTAATTTTTTTTTGTGTTCATTACCCTAAAATGAGCCCATTACTGTATATTTACATGAGGAGGGGGGTCCTCTCTCTGGGGGCTGCCATGTTTTTACAGTAGTAAAAGTGGACGCACTAAACATCCTCTTGAGTTTTAATGACAAATGAAGTCGACCATAGGTTCTCCTGCGTGTTCAGAAGGTCGAGGGTGAGGAGATGGATACAACATGCAACTTCACCTCTAGAGGTCTCCAAACCTTACACTCTGCACCTTTAAAATAAAATAATAAACATTAATATTTAGACCAATTTAACTTATCCTTTTTAAGAAAAACAAATATAAATCAAATAAATCACTTTTTTGATTGTTTTACTTGTTTTCGAATTTCAATTATTTTTAAATTATATTCTTTCCTTTTTTCTCATGTTTCCACTCTTAAAAGTCTTAAAACCTTATTAAGCACTTTTTAAAATGTGCTTTACGAGGAAAGTTTTTTATTATCATCATCATCATGAGCATTACCAACATCATCAATATTATTATCAGTATCAGTAGAAGTATCATTACAATCTTCATTTCAGTTTAATAAAACAATATCCAGGCGATCAAAGACTCATTAAACATGCTTATAAATATTTTATTTCCCATTGTTTCCAACAAAGGTGAAAAAACAACTTCAGCTAAACCTCACACACTGCACCTTTAACTCACACACGGCACATGACACCGACAGGAAGCGCCGTCAAAGTTACCTCAGCTCCGTGGATTTTGAGCAACATGGGACTCGAACTGAACTCCCTGACCTCCGCATCTGTCCGCCTGTGACGTCACGCGGTGCGCGGGCCGCGCGCAGTGGGAGCGGAGGCGCACCGGGGTTTGCGCCATATGTCAATACCCGAGTCCTTTTCCTCCTCCTCCTCCTCTTCCTCCTCCTCCAGACTGTGCACAATAGAGGCGCAGCAGCAGCAGCAGCAGCAGCAGCAACGGCGGCGGCGCAGGTTAAAAATCGGCAGCATGTCCCTTTAAAAAGCTCCTGACAAAAACAGCCCATATGATCCCGGAGCTCCAATCACCACTTCCTCCCCGCAAAAGCAGCCTCTGCATTTTTGGTCCGTCTGAACAGATCCGGCAGCAGCAGCAGCGGCGGCGGCGGCGGTGGCGGAGAGAAAGGACCCCCACACTCACACACACACACACACACACACACACACACACACACACACACACACACACACACACATATACACACACACACACACCGGAGAAATGTGACTAATGCGCGGTGCGTTTCATGGCGGAGGTGGAACAGCCGAGCGAGGAGTTAGTGCCCGACTCCTGTGAGCCTGGAAACGCTGGATCAAAATGGTAGGCTGACGCTGCCTTTTTGTTTATTTGTGTGTGTGTGTGTGTGTGTGTGTCCTCTTCCTGATCTCTGATTTTAGCCACTTAGCTGCAGGAGGATCAAACTTGTGAGTGTGTGTGTGTGTGTGTGTGTGTGTCCACTAATGGTCCATGCTTCCTTCCCTCCTTCCTTCTTTCCTTCCCCCCTTCCTTCCTTCCTTCCTTCCTTCCTTCTTCCCTGGTGCCATGAAGTTTCCAAGTTGGCCCGAGAAGAGAAGGAGTTAAATTCTTCTCCTGTCTGCATACACTCACACACACACACACACACACACACACACACACACACACACACACACACACACACACACACACACACACACACACACACACACACACACCTCAGTGTCTGAGGCTCCCTGCACACTGTAAAAGGTGCATAAACTTGCATGCCTCTTCCTTCCTCCATGATGTGTTTAAAGGTGCAGTGTGTAAATCCAGTGAAGTGACTTCTAGTGGTGAAGTGATGATGATGCATGTCACCGTGTGTCGGGTCCTTGTCCTGGTGTCAGCGAGTTAGTGTCGCACACATCTGACCCTGGAAACCCGACGTGGGTGTGTGTCACCACCAATCCATGCTTCCTTCATTCCCTCCTTCCTTCCCTACTCCCTTCCCTACTTCCTTCCCTCCTAATCATAAATACCCATCATAAAACGGCCATGTTTATTTTGCACATTTGTTTTCCATGCTCTGGTCCTTGGATGCATGCATTCTCCCCCCAGCTCCACGGTGTGTTAAAGGTCCAGTCCGTAGGGTTAAGTGACATCCAGTGGTGAAGGTGCATCGTGCATGTCTCTCGTTTGTCGTGACAGAGGTGGATCTGTTTTTAGAGTCGTCCTCAGCCTCACTTAAAGTTTCCGTGATGGCCGACATGGCACCGGTTTGAGTGCGGGGATCCTGACAGAAGCAGAGAGGGAGTTAAATTCTTTCCATAGCTGCAGAAAGCTCCACTTGTGATCGTTGTGCATGAAGAGATGGATAGATAGAAAGTCCTGGTCCTCGTCCTCCTCCTTCTTCCTCCTCCTCCTCTGAGCCTGTGCAGACTGAAGTGTGTGACCCTCCGTCATGTATCAATGACAGAATCTGCACAAGAGCAGGTGAACTCTCTCTGGATTCATGCAAAGAAGGACTGAGAGTGTCCATGTGTCCATGCACGCAGGTGTTCCAACGTCGTCTTCGCAAAATCCCACGCACTTTTCCATCGTAGCCTGCATCAGTCCTTCGGTATTCAAAGGGACAGTGTTTAGGATTTAGTGACATCGAGGGGTGAAGTTGCATGTTGCAGTTGAATCCACTTTCTTGTCGCCTTCACTGATTATCAAAACTGGAAGTGGGTTTGTCCGTTCTGTGTCACTGTCACAAGATAGAAACGAAACCTTAAAGGTGCAGTGTGTAAGATTTGGTGACGTCTAAGTCGCATGTTGTGTCCATCACCTCGCCCTCACCTTTCTGAGCCGGCAGGAGAACCGATGGTTGACTTCAGTTGTCATTCAAACTCCCAACAAGATGCAACAAGATGGCGGCCCCCGTAGAGAGGAGCCGCTTCTCGTGTAAATTACCCTTGTTTGAGGTTACTGGGCAAAAATGACACTTTTAGGTGATGAAGAAAATGTCAATATGTGATTGTTTTGCAATATCCCTTTCTACCAATAGAAAGTGACAAAAATGGCTGAAATTGCACACACTGCACCTTTAATATCTCATTCCGGCATGGTAACCACAAACATTTGGAAAACCATTGTCGCCAGACTGTGGTTTTCTTTCTCTACCTATAGATCTATTCCACCTAAACCCTGCACACTGGACCTTTAATCCTGGAATGGTGTGCAGACAGACAGACAGACAGACAGACAGACGGACGGACGGACAGAGGGAGTAATGGGAATAGAGGCAGACAGTGGGCTCTGTCTCCAGGGTCATGTTAGGATGCCTCATTAGGAAAGCATGTGGAGCCCGATGCAGCGGTGGAGTAATCCCAGCGCGTGTTCACATCTGGAGGCTTGGGTTAATATCTGGGTCAGGTCAGCGGGGTCAGCCCCGGTGCTCGCTGGGTGGCTTCTGGTGGGAGCACACGAGGACTCGCAGGGTTTTCAAAAAAAATTGCTGTTTTCCTTCCTTCCTTTTCTCTTTTTCTTTTTTTTGGAAACATTTTTTTGACTTGTTGTTGTGAGAGCGTGAGAGTATATAAGCTGCGATAAACGGAGAACAAACTGTGCCTGGTGTGCCTGTGATCAGATAGTGTATCTTTGTGACTGCTTTGGTAAACATGCCCCAGATCATTCCTGCAATTACTTGACATCAAAAGAGGATTAGTCGCAGTTAATTTTGTTTCTTTTTTTTTCTTCTATTTTTTTTTTTTTTTTTTTAAATCAATAGCTGCTTAATGTTTTACGTATCTCTTTCCATTCCCAGGTTCTCGGGTGGATTTAATGAGCGGGGCCCAAAGCAGGGGTGTCGAACTCAGTTCAGTTCTTTTGTTTTTTCCCCCCCCCCCCCCCCGGTGAGCCTGTTCTGGCCCGTGGGGCAGAGGTTTGACACCCCTGGCCCTATAGCACACAGGCTCTCAGCAGGTCAGGAGCCACTTGAACCAAGTCATTGTCAGGTCAAACGAATGACGACAAGTCGTTGTGCAGTGGGCACAAAGAGAAGCACGGTGAGCTGAAATAGATGCGGCAACTATAAACAAATGTAATGAGCTCAACGCAAGATAGCAGGAGCACAAAGGGACGCACAGCGATCGAATCATAGGCTAATAACCGCATGTCAAATACAAAGACCACTAAGAAACGAATAACCTGCAACGATTAGAATTAGACGCTGAAAATAAACAAATAATGCAGAAGAAGAACATATGGAAAGAGGTTCAGCAGATGAAGTCTGGATAGAAAGACCGCAAACAGATGCAGAGCAGGTACAAAGGGTTTGACGCAATTCAAAACAAGTGGTAGACAATGACAACAATCTGAGGCTGGAAGCTTTCAAAGAGAAAAATAATTATGCAAAACAGGTGAACGTGAATTCAAAACACTGGTCAGGGGGCCGTGGTGTCTGAACCCGGGGGCCCGTCTGTCTCACCGCCTGTAATCCACATGCCTTTGTCGCGATGAAAATGTTGCATTGGCCCTTTAACTTCTTGTTGCGGACTTGATGTATTTACAGTTGTCGTGTCAGACCATTGTCTCTGTCCTCGCGCTGCGCCGAGAGTTTTTACGTAACCGGCTATTCAGGACATTCCTGCCCACCCTTGACTTTGAGGCTTCACTGTCTGCGGGTGTTAGGCCAGGGAACCATCTTTAGTCCTTGTGACAAGTGCAGCCATTCCAGGGCCCCGGCAACTAACTCCGGCAGACATCTGCGGGCCCCTGGTTGGAGGACGGGGCTCGCCATGGTAACGCGCGCTGTACGTAGGTGCAGCTAATTTATGCCCCCGAGATTAAGAACGAGGCTGCAGACGGCAAGGTCAAACTCTCCGGGCTTATGTAAGAGTTCTTTTGTTATTGTTGGTTCAAATGGCAGAAGTTAGTTTGAAGCGATTGTTTCTGCTCCGTAGATAAATCTTGGTATTGTTGGGCTCCTCGGCTCCTGTGCCAGCAGCATCTGGCTCCTTTCATGCAGGGACAGTGATGGCACTTAAAAAAAAAAGAAAGAAAAAAGATGACTTTGAACTCCATTATCAAAGAGGCCAAACAGATTTTGGCTCTCCGTACGGCTCGATATGACGACTTCTATTAGCCTTTCATTGTCGGGAATTTGAGGATATTAAGAGAGTTAAAAAAAAGGGGGGGGGGGGCTGTCTAAAGTTCTTATAGCTTTTTAGTGGATTCAGGCCAGTAAGAGAGAGAGAGCGAGAGAGAGAGAGAGAGAGAGGAGCTTTATAGCAGATGGGCATGAGTTGTCATGCTGTTTTCCACAGAGTAGCCAAGAAGGAATGTGGAGATCCTTGATCTGATAGTCACCGCAAATATTTGTTTGACGTTTAGTCACACACATGGATTCTTGTTTTGGTTTCATATTGGAATGAAGGGAATATTCACCCTGTCTCCATTAAAGCTTTCTCATGATGCTTTTAGTTATGAAAAGAGTCTGTTTCTTTTTCTGTTGCTTATTTGGTTTTATTATGCAAGGCTTCCACTAGACGGCAGCAAGGAGTCAGGCGTGTCAAACAATAACAAATATGCGGATGGTGCTTGAAGTTGGGATCAAAAAGTTTAACTCTGGAAATGGCTTCCTCGTGCCACGTGATGACTTTAACCACTACACTGCCCCCTCATGGTTGCTGGTGGTATTGTGAAATTTTGAAAATCTTTGTTCAAATATCTAATATTTGTCATAAATAAGCCTTTGGAGCCACTGGACTAATGCATTGAATTCGCAGCTAGCATCTGATGAGCTGCGGAAACGAAATAGTAGTGGTACAAGCTGTTTCCCGACTTTGAGTGGTTGCCAGGCAACCAGTGAGGACACCGGGAAGTCATTTTTCTCAACCAGGAAGTAGTCTGGATCACAAGTACCAAGTGCGACATTCTGCCGGCTACATATGACAACGAGGAGTCTTACTAGGCTAGTTGTTTACGTTTGTGCTAAGCTAACAAACTGTTAGCTGCGACTATCCGTTAAATCCAACTACCTATTCAACAGAAAGCAGGTAGGCATCTGCTTTTAATGACCAGAGTATGTCTTTAAAGGCACAGTATGCAGGGTTTATTGTCTTGTTGTTTTCCTGCCTTGTAACATTGAGACAGATAAGCGTTGTGTGGTGGTTAGCCCACTTAGCATGAAATGCTACCGGTACGTCTACCTGGAGTGGCGTAGCTAGCTTGCAGTGTCTTGTCGTTGTTTTCGACGTCACCTCTGACTGCTGTGTTTTCAAACCCTGCAGACTGCACCTTTAAGCTGGTGTCGGGCATTTCCCTGCCGCCCATCGATTGGTTGCGACCATAGAAAGCCGGCGCTCCTCCTCCTCCTCTACCTCCTTTTCATCTGCGTCCTCTCTGACCTTCTCATCAAACATATCAACTGCTGCCACACACACACACACACACACACACACACACACACACACACACACACACACACACACACACAGGCAGAGATGCCTGTGATAAGGAGCTCTCTGGAGTCCCGTGTTAGCCTCCTCTCTCTTTGTGTGCTGCCATGAAAGGGATAATGAAGATATCACAGAGTAATGGCCCTCAGGTTCGCCTGCACCTGCTCGCCACCGCCGCCGCCGCTGCCGCCGCTCATCACAATCGCCTTTTGTCTCACCGACACCTCAAAGCTGCGTCTCCCGCCCGCCGCCTCGCGCGTTTATGAACTTCCGTCATCGCGGCCCCCGACTTTTGTTCTTGTTTAGCTCGAACTCTGCGTTCGCCTCCTCCAAATGGAAATATCACAGTTGGCTCGCTCCGCCGCGCTCTGTTGTGCCACAGGTATTTGGCACGCCATCCGCGTGTGCGCCCATGAATGCGTGCACAGCAGGTGAACGTGCGCTCGCCCACGTCGCGCACACATGCGCGTGCGGCGTCGGCTTGGGAACGGCGTGTTACGGCTCTAGTGGTGTGTGAAGTGCAGTGTGTGTGTGTGTGTGTGTGTGTGTGTGTGTGTGTGTGTGTGTGTGTGAGGAGGAGATGCCAGCACCGCGGGCCCCTCTCTTGGCCAGGCTTCCTGACTCAGCGCTTCCTCCCCCACCCCCCCAACTCATTGGCCCAGGCACAAACTTCCTGGCAGCGCTTCAGTGCGGACGCTCTCACCCTGTTGTAGCCCTCCTCCGCCTCGCGCCCGCCTCCAGGCAGCTCCTTTGATTACCCAACCAGCTCGTCATCTCAACTCCAGACGACCGGCGGTTGACGTCTTCTTTCAGCACGACTTCTGAATGTGCGGCGTGCGGCCTGCTCCCTCGCTCCCCTGCTCTCTCTCTCGCTCTCTCTCTCTCTCTCTCTCTCGCCGTCTCCGGCTTCTGAGACTCTTTTGTCGAAAAAGGACACGGCGAGAGCGAGGACTTGGCGAGCGGCGGCGCCGAGCCGAGCCGAGCCGATCCCGGATTCGGACGTCTCCGTACGCGACGACACGGCGCAGACGGCGCCGTGTTCGCATTCCTTATGTTTTTTTTTTGGTTTGTTTGTTGCGTCCCAATTTCATGCTCGGCTGAACATGCATCGGTTTGTAGATTGGCTCGTCACCTTTTGGTTGCATTAACATATAGATGGAAATGTATTTAAATGTAAAGATGGAAGCCGGTGCAACTCCAACCAGGCAAAGGCCAAAGTGTGGGTGAGGATAGAGCGGGGGGGCGGGGCGGGGCGGGGGGGGGGGCGTTGTGGAGGGTTTGGACCACTAGGATTAGAGCAGCACTCGCACTCATTATAGCGTCTTTATTGATCAGCAGTGAGCGTTACACCTTAGAACACAATGGGGCTTGGAAACATGCGGACTGAGGTCAACGATATAGAATCGACCTCGTATTCAGCAACAACATTGTTATTATTGTTGTTATTGTTACGTTTTGTTCCATAAATCATCTGTTGTTGTTGTTTGCGTTTACCCTTCAATGAGTATTTCAGGGGCAGGTCCTCTCTGCGGGGGCCGCCATGTTTTTGCCGTAGACCAAAACTAGACCCACTGAGTTTTAACCAGAGCTGAATACTGCTGTGTAGATAGTTTTTCTTTTTTTTTTTTTACGTGAATGGTAAGGTGACAGGTGCAAGACCCATCTTCACCTCTTGGTGTCGCCAAATCCGACACACTGTACCTTTTTAATATCAAAGGGAAAACTACTCAGCAGCCTCAGCCCTTCCTGTCGAACCCGGTCTGCTTCAGTCAGGAAGTAGATGTTACTCATCTCGGTTCTAATAAAGCTTAAATATGTATGTTTGGGATCAAGCCTTTCACCGCGCAGCTGTTCGACGATTCCTGACACCTGATTTCCCACCAATCTGCATCACACGCTCCGCTTGTTTACCGGATTATATAATCCCACAGCCTAATATCACAAGGTGTAGCTATCAGCCTTAATACCGTTATTATCCAATAAACAGCGGCATGCCGGTGAGAATTAAACCCAGCTGAAATGTGTCGCTGCATGTGACTGCGTGAGCCGTCTGTGACCTCGGCGGCAAGCTCGATGCCGCCCCCACCCCCACCCCCACCCACCCCCTCCCCACCCACCACCCCCTTTTTAGTCATTGGACATTGATTTTTATTAGCATATTTTATCATAGTGCTGAAATGATGCCTGCAGGGCTTGTTAAAAGCCAGACCTTGTCACTCCCGCTCTCCCGTGTGAGAGCAGCACGACTGAAAACAGGATGACGTTCAGCCGCAGCCGCCTCTTTTTCCATCCCTGTGAGAGAGAAAAAACAAAAACAACAACAAAAAAACAAACAGCCGTGTCATCGTGTTCACAGACGCCCGGTTGTGATGCAGGTGATGCGCGCACATAGGTGGCTGGGCTCAGGGCTGCAGGGCCGGAGGGTGGATGTGCATCTGCCGCCGTATGCGCTGCTCCCGCCTCAAGGTCAGTGCTGATTGGATTGGGAGAGAATGGCAGGGAGTGCAGACGCAGTGAAATCTTCCACCAGACTTGTGGACAGATTATGAGACAAAGGAGCGCGGCGCGCAGACCGCAGAGTTGCGTGACGCCAGGACGCGCGCGGCGCTCATGAGCCTGGCAGTGTGGGCGGTTCACTCGCCATCAACTCCTCCTTCTTCCTGCTTCACTGACAAAATGGGCAAAGAGGCGGCGCACAGGGAGAGCTGGGGGGTGGGGCCCATGCTGCTGTCGAGAGGCCACGCCCCTTGATTATACACAATTTCAAACCTCGACAGAATCGAAGTCAGCGAGTTATAAAAACGTTCACCTCACCACAGCCGTCGTCTGCACCGGGCTTTACAGGTGTTTGATTCACCCGTAAAGTTGATCCTTTTGAACATGGGAGTCTTATGGGGATCGACTCGCTTTTGGAGAAAGCCTCAAGTGGCCACCCTGTGAACTGCAAGTTTTTACCACTTCCAGACTGGCCCTGGAAGTTGCCTGTAACCTGTAAAAGTCCTACCCCCCCATGAATGAGACATGTCGCCATGTCATGGTTAGATTGTGCTCATCATGTATCTCTTGCTCCTCTACATCGTCACTGTATCTTCCCTCCTGGTCATCGCGTGTCTTCGTGGGTGTTTTGACTTTGAGCTTCGCCTCCGCAGTCGCTTAGCGTCGGTCTCTGGGCCCTTCACCTCGCTCTCTGCTCATCTTCTCCACCTCCTTAGACCTGCGTTACGCCCTTTGACTTTGAGGCAGTTTGACCTCGGTGCCCTAAATATTTCCGCCCCGTAATAACTCCACCGTGACGAACAAACAACCCCTGAAAACATGGCGATGGCCTCGCCTCGCCTCGTCTGGTCTTGTATGCCCTGGACCCCGTCAGGCCCCGCCCCCCTTCATCCACGCGGCACCTGCCCGGCGCTGGATCAGCACTCGCCGTGACTTAGCGTCTGCGGGCCCGAGCCTGTCTGTTGTTTGGCGTCGGCAGCAGGGAAGGTCTGGTGAGCACACAGAGGACACAGTGTCAGTCATTACCCTGATGACTTTTTAATGGCTGTCTGATTAGACTCGGCGAGGGATGACATGCCCTTGTCCCTTTGCGTTTGCATGTGTTCCGCGCGAGCCGAGCCGCTTCCCGCCGTGTAAAAGGCGCCGTGTCGTTAGCGCGCGGCCGGCCCCCGCGCCGCCCGCGCGCTCTCTCTTTGTGCCGAGTTTGTGTTCGGGCCTGTCATGCTCCGCTCCCGTCTGCGCTGATGATGACTCAGGGATCTGTGTCTGTGTGTACACTGTGTGTACACTGTGTGTACACTGTGTGTACACTGTGTGTGTGTGTGTGTGTGTGTGTGTGCGTGTGTGCGTGCGTAGGGGTTGGCTCTGCGCTCCCACCATCTTCATACCAGTGAGTGAGATGAGGCCTGACTGCGGTGCCCACTCGCCTTCCTCCGGGTGCCAGTCACGTCCGGCCTCACTGCACCGGGGGGCCCCTGAGCCGGAGGAGCGCGCTCAGTACTGTATGTGGCTCGGACCCCCGATTCCCATCCTTAGAGTCCTACCTTTAAAAAAAATTAATAAAATAAAATAAAATAAAATAAAAAATAAAAATTGAATTAATTATAAAAACAACTGCACTCTTCCGGCTCTTAACATCGTCCACTTAACACAACCCATGGCCATCACTGTGTAGCGGCTGCTGTTTGCCTTTTATTTATTATGTCATCATTATTGCTCCTGGCTTTACCATTGTTTTTGTATTTGGCTTGAGCCTGAACCTGAGTGCACTGATTTCATTCCATCTTATGTAACGGCATGTGTGGTCGGACAAATAAGGAATCCTTGTATATTCCATATATCAAGCTTCCTGCTCATTGATTCAACTTTAATCTGTTTGGGGTATTTTTATTTTGTATTTATTTATTTATTTTTTGCATTAAGGTCTCGAGATGCAAAAGTCCTGGATCCACCATTTAATCCAGATCCGTGCTGAAAGTAAAGAGGCACTTTGGTGGCACGTGAACCTTCATGTAGCTTTGTGTTATAGTTTCACATCGTAAACAATAAGTCGTATTGATCCTATTCTATTTACGGCTCGGACTGCATGCATGCTAACTTTGCAAAGAAGGAGAAGAGGAAGAAGAAGAAGGTGATGTAAGAGGACACTGAGTTCAGACTGAGCAGCCCCCCCCCTCCCCCTGCAGTGTATCCCCTT
>JAFBJT010106761.1:0-22392 GCA_016785325.1 Chascanopsetta lugubris | reverse complement strand
CTCTCTCTCTCTCTCTCTCTCTCTCTCTCTCTCTCTCTCTCTCTCTCTGACTCTCAGCCCCACTCCCTCATGACAGGGTTAACAGTCTTTTAATCTGCCGTCGACAGGCGCGGTCACATGACTGATAAGCTCAGGTTGTGGATGGTCTATAGAAGAGAGGGGCTGTGGTGTCGGTGCAAGTGGAATAAAGGATGCAACGGCTGTTTAAAAAAGACGGCTTCCCTCACTCGCTGGAAGTCACAGGCTTTTATCATTCCCTCCCAAACATAAAAAGGATCCTGCAGAGTCGCACCGCCAGGCTGCCGAGTGCGATCCATCATAGAATATTTTCCATGCAGCCGTGATTTATAAGCTTATTCATAATCACTACGTCCGGATGTGATGTGGAACAGATCTTTGCATTAGCATATTAGCTTCCATTGTCCCTTTACATTCACGACATCACTGAGGTCCATTGTACTCTATATACAAGGCCATGTGCTTTTTTTTGTACGGGTTGAGTATTGAATAGAAGTCTTCATATACACTGTACACAAGTTAGTGAACCAAAAGTTGCAATTGGTTCCTTTAGTTTTTTATTCCAATAACCTCCATCTGTCCATCCATGTTCAAAGATCTTAAGGCAGGAGTGTCAAACATATGACCCGGTTCTGATTTAGCCCCTTGGAAGATTTTGCAAAGTGGAAAAAGATATTCGTTCATTGATCTGCGCTATCAAGGCCGGGACACTAGGGGGAGCCTGTGCCAGTAGTTCATCAAATGTAAACATATTCAGAAAGTGTACTTTTTTGTATTCTGGAAACATTTTGAGTTGTCGTTGTTTATGTCATTGTGCTATGATCTTACTGGTCCCGCCCACCTGAGATTGACTTGGTTTATTTACCAGCTCTTACTATGTCGGTACACTGGGGGAGCCTGCGCTATTATTACATTGAATGCAAACATTGAAGTCGCTCGTTATGAATAATAAATGTCATTGTAGGATTTTAAAGGTGCAGTGTGTACGATTTTGGTCATTTTTGTCTTTTCTGGAAATATTACAGAACAATCACATACTGACACTTTCATGAATTTATAGTTGCCTAACTATTTTCCTACCCTCAAATTAACCCATTAATGTACATTTACATTAAAGGGGCGGGTCCTCTCTATGGGGCCGCCATGTTTTTACAGTAGTTCAGACTGATTAACATATTTTGAGCTTTAATGACAACTGAAGTCGATCATAGGTTCTCCTTCATGCTCGGAAGGGCAAGGATGAGGTCATGGATACAACATGCAACTTTACCTCTATTTGTCACCAAATCTTACACACTGCACCTTTAAAGTGGCAGTAATGGATAAATTGCATGTTTTGGGCTGTAGCTGACAGACTATCTCTTATAGACCATCCCTTAAATAGTTCTCAGTTTGATTTTAATCGTACTTTATGCATCAACTTTCATTGTGTTATGGATGCATCAACTTTCATTGCGTTATGGATTTTCAAACTCTATACGTGCCAGATTTTTGTCCAGCTTTGTAAAAGAAACTAATCTGGATCTCATCCCAGCACAAATCGACTGAATGTGAAGTATTTCCATGCAACAGTTTCTTCAAAATCCCCCCACAATTCTCTTAAATATAATAACAATTGAACATTTTTTTTAGCCCTTCACAGCAGCAGAATGATTCCAGGGGGAAGTTGACACTCAGATATTTAAAGGTTTTCATTTTCCATATTGGATTCTATGTCCCTGCTTATCACATCAAAACCATAAGTCAGCGCTTCTCAAAGGACAGAGGCTCCAAACTCCATGTTTGGTGAGAACCATTCAAATGTGAACTGGATTTCGGAGGCACACTCTCAAACTGAAGAACCCATGTCAGGTGTATATAGTACGCTGTGATTATCTTGTGCGGGTGCATGCATTTTCTTTTCAGGAAAATCCATTTATACACAACTGTATCATGTCACGTGTGAGGCTCACGGACACTGATGCATATGAAAGCTGCTGTATGTGAGGAGAGAGAGCAATAATGGATACTTTCACGTTGCACTTCCATCTCTGCATAATGGTTCACTTGCATGTACCAGCACATTTAGCATACATAGCATCTGGGAGTCCCATTGTAACGAGTCCTTGATGATGTGAGCTCTATTGTAGCAGCTCCTTGATGATGCAAATGCTGTGAAGGGAGCATTCACTGCACAGCTCGTTCGTAGACGTGAGAAGATGCAGATCCAGATTAGGATCTTTGCCCTATTGTACCTGCTGTATCTACATTTGACGTCAGCGAGCCGAAATCTGTTAAACCCCTGTGTATCCGGTGTCTGAGTGAGCACAATTACAAATGTGTTTATAGGAGGAAGTTCTGCGGCCATTCAATTTCATCCAGTGTAGCGGAAAATAACTTGTATTGCATAACTACTCTAATGCCCAACCTGCACGGGTGGATTCACAAACCCATCCCCTTGATTGTGTGGCGCATCACTTGTCCTTTGGGAAAACTAAGAGACATAGTGAGGGATGACATCCTGGTCCCTCAGAGGACGTCGGGGAGATGATGAAAGCTCTTGATCTAAGGGAATCACATCCTGGGTAATTGTCTGTGGAGCATAATGTAAATAAAACCTATTTTGTCCATATATCCATGCAAATAGATTCACAAAATAAAAAAAAACATCATCTTACTAATTATGATAAGTGAGAGTGAAAAATAGATACTCAGCGATAGTGAGGATGCTGTTATTTTTATAGGCCTAAAAACATCTATATGATAAATATGTTGCCTTAATGCCCAATGACTTCTCTGATACTTTGGCTTTAGTGGGTGTTTCTTTTTTAAACTTTAGTGGATTCATTGCTCAAAAAGCAACACAAAATAAAACTTAGATCAAGGAAACATTTTAAGGAAATGCTTAAACTACCTTTAAATATACACACATTGAGATGGATTTGGTGATATATGGTGGAGAAGCTGCAAGTTACAGCTGACTGCTCCTCACCTCACCTGAGGTGTGGTTAGAATAAGGTGGCAAGATGTGGTGGTAAAATATATGGTGGTATAATATAACATTGTCTTGTTATGAAAACAACAATTTAATACATTGAGCTGACTCTACAGGAATGAAAATATAAGTTGTATCTTTTTACCCTCCATGTATTTCTCAAGAAATGAAAGTGAATTTACATTAATTTCAAAAAGTGGGCCAAGGTCAAGGGTCAAGGTCCAACAATCCACCTGTGCTGTGTCCACACCAGCTAAACCCACGCAAGAGGTGGAGAGGGGCCGGACTGGACCCTCTTGCAGGTTGACACCCTTGGTGCAGAAGGAACAATTGTTATAATTAAAAATAAAGCTATTATGATGCTGCCGGATACTTGTTCGGAGTGCAAAGTATTTATACAGTCACTGGAGCCATAGTGTCATGGACTCATGTGGTGTAACACGGTTCTAATGCTGTGAGATAATAAACAAACAAAAACAACGGAAGACAGGCCACAGACTGGAATGAAGCCAAGAGGCACAATGGATGAATAATTCAGATATGTTTCTGGCTGAAGATTCTCCAGGACCCAGTCTTTTCCCGTTGTGAGCGTGTCACATCCGAACCTCGACCTGCAGACTGGAGGCGACGTCTCCTATGTGATGCTCCGACACCACAACACGTCGGCAGCGGGTTATCAGTTCGCTGCCGCAGCAGGAGAGCTGCTCTCTGCCTTCTGATGTGATGTCAGTATGATCGGTGGGAACAGGCCACCGTCACACATGGGGATGAAGTGTTTGAATGTATTCAGTTAGTCTAATTCTCAGTACGTGTGTGTGTGTGTGTGTGTGAGAGAGAGAGAGAGAGTGTGGCGTCCTGCAGTGTCTGCAATGTCGAGTTGGTATTAACGGTTAAAACACCTTCAGGATGGCTGAGGCGGACACATGGAGTGTGAGAGTCAGAGCTCATTTTTTTCCATTTAAAAAAAACGAACAAATATGAGATTTTCTGTCTCCCATATTTTGCTCCTTCCACTATTCCACCGTTCCACTCACAGAACCCAGTATCTGATCGACTTCATGAAAGAACTGGAGTCACATCAGCTGATCCAGATGCTCCTGTTAAATGTTGGCATGTCATCTTGTCATGTGTTCAGTTTTAGATGAATGTTCAGGTTAGTTTAAGCACATCTGTTTAATGCCAAGTCATGTCAAAGTCCATGTTTTAATGAAGTCACGTAGTCCAGGGTCCACGTTCAGGTCTTCATGTCTGCTGTCTCATCCTCAGTGGAGCATGGGTGCGTCAAGTTTGACGTCACTGTGCCTTTTGTCACGTCATTGATGTGTGTGTCCTGTGTTTTATTTTGAAGTAGTAACCCTCCTCTGGTTTCAGATCACTTGCTGCCTCTTCGGCCTGTGTTATTGTTGGCCCCGCCCTATGTGCTCCACCTGTGTATAGTCTGTGTGTCACCCTGTCCTGTTGCCGGTTCCTTCTATCATGTCCTGCTGTATCTTGAACACAAATAACCAGCGATTCCATGTTGATGATCCTGCAGATCTGCCAGGTTATTTTGTTGATGTTATTTTTCTACTTTGTGTTTCGTCATGTTAGATATTTGTTCCTGTGTCTTTTGCACAGCGCGTTTTTGTTAAACTTTTCTAGTGTTTGGTTTTGTTGGTTAGGTTTGTTATCCATCCTAGTCTTCCTCCTCGTGAACAATTATTAGTTTGTATTATAGTCGTAGTTATTATCTGTATTTTTCCAAGCCTTGTCTTGTCGCTTTAGGTTAAATAAATATCTTTATTTGAACTTTCAAGTCTGAAGTCTGCTTTCGGCTTCACTCGTGTCATCAGTCTTTACAAATGTCTTCTGTGATGTGGAGCTCTCACATGTCTGGTCGGTGTCGGTCAATATTACATTTGTGATGACTCAGCAAATGGGGACATGTTTATCAACATGTCTGATGGAGCTCAAGTGAAGGAGAGATAGCTACAGGAAGTGGACGAAGCTCTTGTTAATGTACACGGGAGGAGCAGGATCAAAAATGGTTGCTACAAATTTAAATTAAAAAAACATAAACATTTCCAAATATGGAAGTAATGCTGTAAGATATGACACTGGATTGGTGGCTTGTTAGATTTTTTTTATTGTCTCCTTTTCTCCATTGGCCAACTGCTGTAGGGGGATATCACACACAACACACACACACACACACACACACACACGTATGCACAAACTGTCTTTTCTCTCTCATTCAAACCTATGATTCAAGTCAGTTACCAAACAGCAATCTATGGTGTTAATTATGAATGCTGTGTGTGTGTGTGTGTGTGTGTGGTGCACACATTTGTTTTTTACTGTTAGTATCTACAAATCTCAATGAGAAATGTTTCATTCACAGCAACTGTGTGTGTGTGTGTTTGTGCTTGTGCGTGTGTGTTTTTATTATTAGCAACAACTACAAATCTCAAAAATTAAGTGATTTTTTCACTAGTGTGTGTGACAGAGTATGTATATACAGTATAAGTGTGTGCGTGTGTGTGAGTGCGCCTGTGTCTGTTTGTGTTAACTATTAGTATCTGCAAATCTCATTGAAAAATGTTTCATTACAGCTGTGTGTGTGTGTATGTGTGTGTGTGTTTTATTAGCACCAACAAATCTCAATGAAAAGTGTTGCTTTCAATTGTATGAGTGTGTGTGATTGCGTACGTGTGTGTGTGTGTGTTGATAGCACCTACAAATCTCAATGAAGTGTTTCATTCAATGTTTACTGTGTGTGTGTGTGTATGTGTGTGTGTGTGTGTGTGTGTGTGTGTGTGTGTGTGTGTGTGTGTGTGCAAGCTGCTTGTGTGTGTTGTACTTGGTTTTGTTTATGACCTTGCGCAGTGTCACTTCCCCATCCCTGTCCCATCAGTTGTCTTCAGGAACCTAATTAAAAGAGGTGAGATCAAAACCTGGTCATGTTCACAGCTTCCTATGAACTAGTGTTGGTTTAATATAATATATATGGTGTTTATATATTGATATGGTAGATAGGGTTTTGGTTCGGACTTCGAATGAATTTCAAGTCAGCAGTGAATGGAGGTGAATGCAAAGCCCTGCAGAGATAGTAGCTTCATAAATGTGTGTGTGTGTGTGTGTGTGTGTGTGTGTGTGTGTGTGTGTGTGTGTGTGTGTGTGTGTGTGTGTGTGTGTGTGTGTGTGTGTGTGTGTGTGTGTGTGTGTGTGTGTGTGTGTGAGTGTGTGTGTGTGTGGGCGTTCGTATTAGCAATCATAGATCTCAGTGGTGAGTGTCTCTTTCACAGCTACATCGTCCAAAGCCACAGCAAGGCAACATCGAGCCGGAATTAAAAATGTGACATGCAATTCTGGAAAGGTCTGTTTATAAATTGTGGAGCGACTTACCATTCGGAAATGCCCTCCCCCAGAGCTTCGTCACCCTGCCAAGGCAATTTCCTGCAGAAAAGGTTGGTAGTAAATAAAGTTAATGTGCTGAGGCGGCGAACGTTACACCAACATGCTGTTAAAACAAGACATGAGATACTGGCCTGATTCTCCCCTCAATCGGGACGTGAGGTCCCGAACCGTAAATTAGACCTCAGATGAGGATTAAGACCACCGAGGAGGTGAGAGTCCAGTCCCCATCCCATAATATGTCAAGTCCAAGAGGGAAAAACGAGAGTGGATTCTTGAGGATGTGACCCTGCCCGGTTCCAAAGGAGCTAAAATTAGTTGAGGTAATAATGTTTTACTGGCTCTTTAGAGGGAAACTGGAGGCACGGTCTTAAAATGATCTGAACTCAAACAGCCATTTGGTGGCGCCATCACTCACCGCGAGCACAGGAGGCTAAAACTGTCCGACGGTGGGAAGACGTTAAGTTAAGTTAAACTGAAATTTAAATTCGGCAATTAAGGGAAATGTTAAACATTCCACATTATTTTCCCTTCGCCTCCTCTGTGACATTAGGCTCTTAAGTTACACTCACTCCAGCATGAGCATACAGAGCAATGAGGGGAGGGGTAATGTACTGTGATGATCGGATAAATCGGGTCAGTTAAAGGTCCAGTGTGTGAGGTGTACGGGACATTAAATATAATTAAAGTGGAGTATAGAGTCATTATATTGATGTTCTCATGAGCGCAGAATAGTGCCGTCATTAATTCCAGAATCAGTCCCCGATCTTTACACCAATTGCGTCCACTCCACGGATGCCACCATGTTGCACCACTGTGGTTTCAAATAACCTCAGGTTTAATTGGCTGTATTTTGCAGATCAGTCAGCCGGAAGTTATTGGTCCACTCCGTGGTACTGTACATAGGCTGTCCCCTCATTGTTTATTATACACTATCCATATGGCAGAACTGGCATCATTTAGCCCCTGTGCCACATGTACCACAAAGTCATGGCACTGAGGCAGTGTTTGCCTGATCTGTGCCAAAACAAGGCCTTGGCATCAGCCCATGTCAACCAAACGTGACCCAGATTGGTGTAATGCAACTTGAGCCAATCACCATGTCCTCTGGAAGTTCACATCCAAATATGGGTCATCCAAATTCAGTGTTTCCCCCAGGTTTACAGCTTTGGGGGGGTTGACAGAGGGGGCATGTGGAGAGGGGGCAGAGGAGGCAGACGGAACCCCCCCCGGGGGAAGAGGCCCCCCCCCCCCCCCCCCCCCAATAGAATGGTGGTGGAAACACTGAAGTTGATCTCAGTCTCTAAATTTCAAGATGCTCTGTGATGGAGTTGAGGAAACCTCAACTTTATTCCGAGTGATTAAAGTCTGTCAGATAAAAAGAATGCCAACACATACTGTACATGGTAGTGATTGTCAAAGAGCAGGAGAACAACAGTCTGAGCTGTTTCATCCTCCCTTTGATGTCATCGAGTTT
This sequence comes from Chascanopsetta lugubris, assembly GCA_016785325.1. Lineage (NCBI taxonomy): Eukaryota > Metazoa > Chordata > Actinopteri > Pleuronectiformes > Bothidae > Chascanopsetta > Chascanopsetta lugubris. Next base: position 14,530 of record JAFBJT010106761.1, on the reverse strand, counting down.
CCTCCTGTCCACGCCCCGGGAGTTTGAACAGGCCAAATACTTATGATTGACACTTTCAACTCTGAGAATACTGCCACCAACTTCAAAGGACAATTCTCCATTTGCACCAATCAGTGGTCCATCTTTCCCTCCTGTCTCTTTGCCTCACTGTGTCTGACTGTAGACCCTCTGACTGGAAATGAACTCTGTCATCAAACGGCAGCTTCTTCGTCTCTCAGTCCAAAAAAAGAGAACTACCCAAACTATATCAACTTCCAGCTTTCTGAACAGGGCAGAAGTGCCAGGCTTCCTGCTGCTCTTCAAACTGTGCAGAACAGGTTCCTCACTCATGTCTCAGCTGTGGAACTGTGAAGCTCAGCCACTTCCATCCACTCCAGCTTTATTTCAAAGGACATCATGTTGGAGTTTGAGAAGTGAACTATATTAAAATTTTAGAGCAATACTCTACTTTTTTTTATAGACCTGAGTCTGAATCTCTTTGATCAAATACTGAAAAAATGCCTTTAAGGGTGAGGTTTTGGTCAATATGGTAAATTATGTCATCTTGAACAGTGCTTTTATTTTTTAAATGCTCAAAATTACCCTCATTCTTTCCAATTTGCCGATGCTGTAAGTAAAATATGTAAGAAATGAACTTTAAAGAGTTAAAAAATACTCACAAGACTGAGAGTGCTAAATCGAATGATTGTGTATTGTACATATTGAGTGGTTGTCATCCTGTATTAACGCCCAATCATCAGTGGGTGTGACTATATAAATCCTATGATTCACACATGCAGCATGCATTATATAGGTACATATCTGTAGATCCCTGCACACATCACACCTCAGCATGTATTTACAGATACTTTCACACATTTCAATCTGATTATGGGATTACACCTCTACACATGTTCCCTCACACCCACACAATTAATATTACTGTAATGTGCCAATGTGTGTGTGTGTGTGTGAGTATGTGTGTGTGTGTGTTGGGCACTGGTTAGTGGGTGCTCCTGCCAGATCCTCCTGTGCACCTGTTTCTCAACAGTTAATCAACCATTCACCTGATTGCTGCATTGAAGCTGCAGCTTTTTCACACAGACCTTATCACCTCCATTAGTCACAGAGGGTACATTGACATCACCGGGCTCAAGAGACCCATATCCCTTTTTTTTTTTTACGTCAGTCAGATCAGATTTCATTCTCAGGGCTGAGTGGGCACAGTGATCCCATTGTTATCTCCAACTCATTCTCCTTCAGTGAGTGATCCTGTAGATCAGATTTATATCTGATACCATGCAGCTTTGGCATATGCATACATGTGCAGTGCCTTTTTGTCACTGAGGTCAGTGTGGCTTAGTGACAGAAGCTTCAGCTGTAATCATACTGCTGAATCAGGAAAGGTTTGCCATCATACTCCTCACTGACGTTTTGACATCTCAAGTAAAAATAACAAAAGATATCATCCAATAAAACACAGTAATATCCACTGAATTCAGGCAAGAACCAGTCACTCAAAGAAGCAAAGGATACTGCCTGAAAAATCGAAGTCAGTGATCTTCAACTGGTGGGTCGTGACCCAAAAGTGGGTCACAGGGAGTATTTTTGTATGTATCGGAGTGTCATCTATTCACACTCCTTAACAGTAGGTGGTGCTCCTGCCCTGTAATACTAACTAGCAAAGTTTGTTTTCATATGCTAATTCACCATCGTAAACAAAGTACTACCACATGAAATATGGATTTTCTTATACTGAGGACAAAAGAGGCCATGTCACCTTGTGTCCCTCATTCAAATGCAGCTAATAGAATGTAGTAGATGATCTCCCTCTCTAGCGTCACCACCTGCTGGTTGTTGTTGTTTATCATTAAACTTGTTTTTTTTGCTGTTGGCATCCTGTGATATTCTGTACAATGTCAGGTTCAAACTGCACCATCTTTTTATTGAATACATTTGAGAAGCTGAACATTGGCCTTGATTTGGGTCGCGGCCCGTCATCAAGAGGTTAAAGTGGGTCCCAAAGCCAGACCAGTTGAGAACGACTAATGTATGTCACATTGAGTTTTGTCATCTCATCTTCACCCATGTATCCAGTAATCTGAGTTACGGGGTATTTCTACCCGTAGGCATAGGGGTACACCATTTAGGGTGTCAGTGTCAGGGCCAGTTACACTGCATTTCGGATTTGAACCAGTGACCTATGCTTCCAAAAGCGACTGCTCTAACCATTGAGCCACTGCTGCGCCCACACAGAGGCTTGAATAGACGTTTCTGTTGCCAGCATCAGTACTCATGCATTGTGTTGTGTTTAGCACTATGTTCAGAGACTTTGTACCAGAGTGGATTGAGAGTGACAGATTTAATAAACACCAATGGTGTTAATAATCTGCCGCATGGAGCATATAACTGTATTATAAAATACATTGTGTTCACTCTGCTGAAGCTGTGTGGTCGCGTGTCACACGAGTCCATATGTCCTCGCCCACCCTCACACTGAGGTTGTCAGCGATGGGATCTCTACCATGTCTTGAATGAACCTCTGTGATCGGACCTGTCCACCTGTGATTGGATCACCGCGGATGGATGTGAATGCCGAGCGCGGAGCGTCTCCCTCCTCAATGTCTGGTGGGGGGAGTGCTGCGTAGCCGCCTGCCATGGATCTCTGTGACAGCAGACAGATGGTGTTTGACACAGGTCAGCCGTGCTGCACAATCATGAGTCCCCTCCATCTGTGCGCGGGTTCTCAACTTCTCCACCTATTCATTATTCATGAACCAGTCACCGGAAAGAAGGTAATTGCCACAAATTACAGCCCAGCCAAGCTTAAAGATGATGCAATTTAGAGTTTTTGAGACATGGTTTTAATGACTCATCAAAGTAAGGAGTACAACTTAGCATGTGGCTAATAGAGACACAGAGCGGCCATTAAAGCTATTGTCATTTCAGTCAGTTTCATCATGAAAGGCACGGTGCACTTTCTCAATAGAAGGAAATAGGCGTGTGTTTTTTTGACGGGACTGTGCAAAATGTTGAGTGACAGGAAGTGACACCTTCACTTCACTTCATTAAAACATAGAACAGCTGCTCTGACCCACCGCTATCTTTCAAAAAATCTATTTGAACCACTACATTTACACCACCATCTGAGCTTGTTTCAGTTTGAAAGGATATGTATATGGTATTTTGTGGTATCTAGTGGTGAGGATGTATGTTAGGTAGCATGTACCTCACTTCAAACCCTATCATTGCCAGCATGAAGGGTAATCTGTTTCCAGTGGGTCACAAGAAAAAGTTATGAAAAAAAATCCTGTGCTTTTATTTTGAAGAGGATTCTTCTACGCGTAACACTCCTTAACAGTAGGTGGCAATAATGCCCTATACTAAAGTACTACTACTACTACTTGTGTAAAATGGAACATTTCTCTCTAGCATCGCCACCTGCTGGTGATTATTAAACTACGCATGGTGCGTAGGACTGGAAATCTCAACTCATCCCAGAATTATTTGCACGTGATGCAAATATTTAGGGTTTAATGATAATAAAAACAACAGATCTATATATTGATTTCCTTTTAAAAGCCACAGTGGACCTCTAAAGGCTTTGTTATGCCTGTGTCCTTACGACAGATGACCAGGTGCAGGACATGTAAAGTTGCAGACCCGTAAAGGCCCAGCACCTCTTCCACAGTCTATCAACAAAGAGAGCCACCTCCAATTATGCTTCTCCATCACCACTTCTACTCTTTTCCAAATGGTGCGGAGACAATGGGCCGTCTCTCAATTTCACAGCAACCTTGGCGCCTCCGAGCATTAGCAGTCATTTGCGATTGTGCCTAGTAAGCATTTCGACGCTAACGCAGCTCATGTTTTTTGCAATAAAGGGAAATGAAAACAGCTGAATCCTGACCCGATAACGGCCAGTACAGCTGCTCAAAAGAGGGTTCACGAGTTAACGGGAGATAAGGGTCTATCGCCGACAGAAGAGCTACTTAAGAGTGGCGGCAAGATACGAGGGGGTTGAGACGATGGTGGAGCCCTTTGTTCCCGGACCTTCAGAGCGGCGAGGGCTCCATTCTCTCCCAGTGTGAGGCCATTTTCCCTCCATCAGCAGCACATGTATAAGTGCAGAGCCCCACAGACAGAGATGAAGGGAGGGGTTGGGGAGAAATCTGATGTGCAGAAACGCCAGCGGTTCCCTCAGGACACAGAGGGACCGGTTTAATGTCAGCTCTTCGCCCCATGGGCAAGACAAAGGAGTGATGTGGGCCATCACAATGAAAGAGGCATGGCTCAGGCGGGCGAGAACAGAGGAGCTGCTGACAGAACAGGATGTACTTATCATCATTTATTATGGTGTTTTTATGAGCTGATTAATCTTGTTTTTGTGTTCTCTCTGGACTGATGTGTCAGCTGTTCAGCATCAGAGTGTGGGTACTTGTCCAGAGGCTGTTTAGATTGCAAAGGCTGGGCCATACAAAAATGTAAGACGATATTTGGATTGACTGTGTTGTCCGGGTGACCAGTCTGACTCTTTACAATGTGCATGTCTGAATTATTGGAAATTGTGCATCTCAGGTCAGGTTTCCGACAGGTTTCTCTCGACCTCTGCAGTTCTGATAACAAGTGAAATCTACTATATGCATCCTCACCACTTGATGCCATTAAATTCTGCACTCTGCACCTTTAATATTTGTCACAATTCTATCACCTTACCAAGTATGATTGAGCATACAGTGGGGGCCATTTTCAAGAAAGAAAGACAAAAATATGGAAGTGGAGAAAATTGTAGTTTGCAGGCTGGCCACTAGAGGCTGGCTCCAAGAGCGAGTTCATCCCCATCGACTCCCATGTTAAAATGGTCAACTTTAGATGACAATTAAAAAGGTCTTGTAAAAACTAGATTTTGGAACTGGTTTTAAATAGTTACATGTTTTCCTGTTCATTGCCATCTGAAATTGTGCATGATTTAGGGGCGTGGCCTCTTGACTGAAACCTGGACTGACCTGTGGAGCCCTGTGGTTGCTGCGATGCAGCTCTACCTCTGCTCTTTTTTGGGATGAACCAGGAAGTAGGAGGAGTTAGGCATCGGCAAGATGGTGACGATTGTCTCGCCCGCAATGAGCCTCATAAGGACTCTGCAGAAACCAATGGATGACGTCACTGATGCCACGTCCATCTTTACATACAGTCTATGAGGAAGTATGAAGGAAATCAACTACTGCAGCCTACATCTGGGTTTCACTCCACATGAACGTCATGCAGCATCAACTGAGCAACATGAGGCCCATGTAAGTTGGATGATTATACTTGTAATGACGTATCTCATCATTGGTTTATCTTTCCGGCTCATAATGATAATAATAATACTGTCATGTCAAGGTGTAAGATCCACCACAGACTAGAGGAATGTTCACGAGGGTGAAAAGGCCTCCTGTATAAAATGTGGTCATAAAGTATCAACCCTCTATCTCCACCACTTGTAATGACGCCCCGGGCAGGAACCAGTGTCAGCAGGTGGCAGACAGTCCATTAACACATTACCTGGAATGGCACATAAAACTTTACTGCCTGGACATCTTTCATTTATCAGCAGGTCACCTCTGCTTTTAAGGGCCTGCAAGAGCCTTGGTGCTTCAGACAGCTGACTCAAGAGCATGATTCAAGTCTAACCAGCCTCTCCTGTTATAACCAGAGCCGTAATTGATATTTATTGCATTTAAGAGGTAGAAAAATAAATTGGCAGAAAAGTAAAGCACAACTTTGTCATGATATTTTTCACATTTATGAACACCTTAAAGGTGCAGTGTGGTACCAAAAAGATTTGGTGACATCTAGGGGTGAAGTTGCATGTTGAATCACCTCACCCTCACCCTTCTCAACATGCAGGAGAATCTATGGTCGACTTCAGTTGTCATTAAAACTCGAAAGATGTTTAATATTTCCACTTTGGGCTACTGAAAAAACATGGCGGCCCCCGAAGGGAGGACCCACGATTTATGTAAATATACATTAATGGGCTCATTTTAGGGTAATGGAAAAAAATAAAACAGTCAGATGATTATAGGTTCATGAAAATGTCAATGTGTAATTGTTTTGTAATACTTTTAGAAACCGAAATGTTACCCACTGCATCTTTAATGTTCAAATTGTTGTTTTCATCACCATAGAATGAGATTATATGTGACAATTATATTTGCAACTTCACCACTAGATATCACCATCAGGGATGGTTCATCTTGACTGAGGCCACCATGTTGCACCGCCATGTTGTTGCAGTAGCTTAGAATGGACAAACTAAACACTTTCAGTCTACCAGGGGCTGTCATACACGCAACAATCCAAATTAATTGGGGGAAACTTAGCATTCATGCCATGCTCCAAACTCTTTGTTGTGGCTCTTGATGACTTGACCTTGACTCGGGACATACGTTTTATTTTCTACTATTAAACTCTTGGAACAAACAAACACACACACACACACACACACACACACACACACACACACACACACTGAACATTAAACACTGAACACTGTGAGCACTAACAGCCTGAAATAGATGAAAAAGGGAGTGGAAAGCAACAAACAAAGCATTCTGCTTAAAGTCAATTCAAAAAAGTCTTAGTGTGTTATCTTTGCAAATAACTTTGATAATAGATTCATTATAGCACAATTAAACCCACCATTATTATCCTGAAGAAGTTGGCTTTATAATTGAAAAATGGAAAAAAAAAGATAACTGGAAGATACAAAAGCAGTAAAATACTACAAAATCATGATAATATGAGTAGTCAAGCTGTTTCGGAGGATCAAATTATTCAAAACATTTCTTTTGTTGGTATAATCTGCATTGCATATTTCAGCTAATTAAATACAACACTTGCATTTCAAAAACACAAACAAAACAAACACCAAAAAATAAATTTATAAATAAAGTGATTTTAAAGACAACATAACACAGCAAAAAAAAAAAACATAATACATTATTGAGAACAAAACAAAAACATCTTAATAATATTCGCTGAAAATAATTATTGTAAAACAGCAAAGTTGTTTCCCCTTAAGAGACATCATTACTAGGGCCATTGGGGGTATCAGTGTCAGGGCCAGTGACACTGCAGCAGGGCCCAATTGGGTTTCGAACCAGTGACTCTTGCCTCCTAGGGCAACAGCTCTATATCACTAAGTCACTGCTACCCCTGACTAGACCCTTTTGGTTGAGGCACAATCACTCACTTCCTGTTTTATTTTGTTTTACTTCCTCCTATATCTGTATCCTGTGAACCCTACTTCCTGTATTTGTTAACCCCTCCACTGATCACACATACACAAACCCACACACCTGTATCTTGTTAACTTCCTTGGATTGCCACCACTGACCTGCCTCTGTTGTTAGTGGACACCTCTGCCTCGTCTGTCGTCATCTGTGACCGTAAATTACACTGAAAACTGTTTGTTCTGTTGTGTATCTGCATCTGAGTCCTCTGTTTACAGTTATTCAACAGACTTTAAAAGGCAGTTTATTGTACTTCCTGTTTGAGTGGACCTTTGTCAAAGTAGTCAGCAGACACAGGTGTGGATAAATATTCTGCCAGAGCTTAAAGTGATTAGTAGCACATGTGTTTGCCTACAGGTATATGGCACAATGTGACCGACAGTGAAGTTGCAGTACCACCCTTTGGCCACTACACTTAATTTGCTTCATCTCACATAACAACATTGGCTTTTTAACGATCCTGGAAGAAGTCAGGCGCTTTATATCAAACATCTGTGGTCATGCCTTGTGTATACTGGGGGTGATGTGAGGTAATGGAAGCTATTTCCAATGTGTCCTCTGCTGCCTGGTTTAACGAGACACACTGGAGGAAAAGTAGGGTGCACTTTCTTTTCCAACCAGCCTGCGCCATTGAAGTCATTGTTGTTGTTTGGTGTACAACGTTCTGTGGGATTTGCAGTGGATGGGACCCAGGTTTCTTGTAACACAATGAGCAGTGCAGACAATAGTCTACAATGTGTGGTGCGGGGCATGTTGTGATCACATGCTGGAGTTTACTGTGGTTTCCTGAAAAGTCGGACCTGTCTATGACTTCACATTGACAAGCGTGACATTATGAAGCCAAACAATCTAATGTCACATTGTAAGCAGTTGCATGTCCTTGAGGACAACGTATTGCTGTGGCAGTCGAGGCAAATCCCCTCAATTTCAACTCAAACATGCAGTTTGAATTTCAATCTGTTTTTATGAGGTGGTTGCATGTCGTATCTGTCACCTCACCCTTCTGAGCATGCAGGAGAACCTATGGTAGACTATGGTAGTCATTAAAACTCAACTGATATTTAGTGCGTACTCTTTTACTACTGTAAAAACATGCCCCCCCTCCCCCCATATGTAAATATAACTGATGGGTTCATTAAAGGGTAATGGGGGAGGAAATATCATTTACCTGATTATGAATTCATGAAAATGTCAGTATGTGTTTGTTTTGTAATATTTTAAGAAGTGACAAAATGACCAAAATCTCACACACTTCACCTTTTAAGTCGCAACTCTGCTTGTGGCATGTGATTCATTCTCCTAGAAGTTTGCATGTAACAGCACATTCACAGGCATGTATTCCTGCAATTTTGTGACAATCCATACTCTATGTAATGGCCTCTCACATACACTACATGCAGTTATGGCTCTTTCACCCGTTCTACTTCTTGTTGGTTGCACATTGTCTGTGAACACTCCCCTGTCAGCATGGTCGCCTGGCTTTGTTCCATCTGAATGAAATGTATGTAGCATGGATTTCTCATTTTTTTCCATTGATTGAAACAGGAACCTCCATGTGAGTTAGACACACGTGACTCGGAGGGTTTTCAGGCGGGTTCATTGATTTTTTTGTATATGGCAATATAATGCCTTGATTGGCATTGCTGCTTTTCTGCTGCTATTTGTTTACTGTAAATGTGACTGTTCACTCTGGTCTGGTGGTTGTTTGCTTGCTCATTATCAATACGAAGCATCAGTTCCAGTCGCAATGGCATAGCAAACATCACTCCAGCATCTCTCTGTTGTCTGCTTCCCAGCCAATGTGTTTTAACATTTAGCAATATTGAATAAGTCTCTTTATTGTCTAAGTCATATTTGCCATCTGGAGTCAGTGGGATGACATCGCAATAGTGCTCGTGAAGATAGTTGGTATTCTAGCCTCACCATCTGCTATTTGTTTAAGTTCATGTGAGTAAATGAAGCAGCCTCTTGAAGAGAGGATGCCATGTGGTGTCTTGCCTTTACTTCTGAGTGGTCGTGAGGAAACGCTGCTGCTCCTCCTGCCTCTGATGTTTGTTTCCAAATGAAGTCATCATGTCTGTGTTATCGTCACAGTCAGGAGGACTGGCATTTTTGACATCATCACAAGTGGGATGTCCCCATTCTATATGGCAATTATTATTGTTGTCAATTTCAAAGGTCCAGTGTGTAAAATCTAAAATCTTCTAGTTACAGAAATTGAACTTTTAATGGTTGTACTGATAATTTCACATTTTTATTTTGTGCCCCTCATGTTTTTGTCCTTTTGACACAGGTCATCATCGGGCACCAGCACGTTTTGAAAGTAACAGAGAATGTGGCAAATGTTACACCTTTTTGAGCGTTGGCTGAGTCAGAGGTGAGGCGAGTCCAGTGAGTCGGCAGTTCGATTCCCACCTACTCCCATTCCGCATGCTGAGGTGTCCTTTGAGGGGTCCTAAAGACTTGATAAAGTGTTCTATGTAAATACAGACCATTTACCAACACATTCACATTCAGCAGCTACATGCAACCTCATCAGCAGATATCACTATAGATTCTACACATCCTTCAGAATTAATTATTTGGCCCAATTAGATATTGGAATAAAAAACAAAAATTGACATTAATACAAATATTGTCCATTGTAGTCTTTAACCAAGCTGTGTTGATAGTCAGTGTCTTCTTTAATGAGCATAATTAACTCCAAAGAAAACTATTTTGTTTTGATATAAAATGCATCTCTCCCTTGCTATGCTGAATTGTTACCAAGATGATGATCTATTCCAAACAAGTCATTTACAGTGTGTCATAACTGGAGATATTATGACAGGATGAGGTTTGCCTGCCAACAGGAACCAGACTATACACGGAGAAATGTCTGGTAGTCATCCATGTGGCAGGAGGGAAGAACGACTCCGGAGAGGTCGGTGGGTCTGCAGGTTTATCATCAGCCACGGGAGAAGAGAGAGAGCATACACATGTGCGCTTCTTTATATAGGGCGCTCAAGACACGCCCCCACAAACCATCGCCCACCTGGCTGAGAGACACACCCCAAAGAGTCTGCCACAATATCATAGTAAGGTCGTGAACCACAGAACTTCCGCAAAGTAACTTTCAGATGAGACTCGAATCCTCGGCGCAGCAGAGCTATTGTTGATAGAAGGAGAGAAATCTGCAAACTTGATCCAGGCTGACAGATGCTGAGCTGCACAGCGGTCACTGATCAGTTTAAAGAAAGTCTCTCACAACTCTATATTGGTTCAGATGTCAAAACAACAGGTCTGCAGCAAATCCATCTGTTTCTCTGTCACCGCTGTGAAAGCTTTGATTTGGGGCGGCACAACATTCAGAGAAGGATGGACTGAAAAAGACTGACGAGATCGGGGAGGCGGTGGCTCGGTGGTCCTCTGAAGCAAAGGTCACGGGTTTGGATCCCATCTTTTGAGTTCCAATGACAACCAAGGGCTGCCATAGGTTCTCCTGCATGCTCAAAAGGGAGGAGTGAGGTGATGGATACAACAGGCAACTTCACCAGCGGATGTCACCAAATCTTACACACTGTAGATTTAAGAGGCTCAGTGCTCCGAGGAGAGTTCCTGGATGAGGGGCCATCATTGTGTGAGCCATCGGAGGAGGCTTCTCAGACATTGTGTAAAACATGGTGAGTCTGTCAGCCAGTCGAGGAGATGGGGTGATTGCGCTGCCTTTTCCCGTGTTTGTTCCGAGTGTTCCAAGCAGGTTCAGAGTGGCTGGTGCTTGAAACACATTCCCGTTTTCCCCCCTTCTCTATTCCTCTGTAGGTTTGATGGCTGTCTTGAGGTTCTACCCAGACAGTCTGAATGTTTTTCGCTATCAGGAAATGTACAGCATTTTTTTCTGAGCGGCTTAAACATCCAAGGTTTGTAGTCTGCTCAGATCCCCCCCTCCCCCCGCTGTTTTACACAATGTGTCAACCTTTAAAGGTGCAGTGTGTAAGAGTTTGGTCAATATCGTCACTTCTAAAAGTATCACTAAACAATCACGTACTGACATTTTCATGAATTTATAATCACCTAAATGTATTTCCAAGTATTTTTTCCATTACCCTTAAATGAATCCATTAATGTATATTTACATGAGGGGCGGGTCCTCTTAATGGGGGACACCATGTTTTTACAGTAGCCCAGAGTGGACAAACGTAAAATCCTTTGCGCTGTAATGACAACAGACGTCTACCATAGGTTCTCCTGCGTGCTCAGAGGAGTGAGGGTTAATGGTGCAGTGTGTAAGATTTGGTGACATCTACTGGTGAAGTTGCATGTTATATCCATCACCTCACCTTTCTGAGCATGCAGCAGAACCTATGGTCGACTTCAGTTGTCATTAGAATTCAAAAGATGTTTAGTATATCCACTTTTGGATCATCATCATGAATATGGAAATTATTCCATTGTAATAAGATTAATCAATGCTGTATTATTCACAGAGACCAAACAATGCATTCTCTAAAAACAAGAAAAAAAACATTTGTAAAATAAAGAATAAAGAGAAATCCATCTTGCAGCGTTGCCAACAGCTCTCTATAATTCTTTATTCAAGTTAATCCAAGATCTAGAGAGTAATACTTACTCACCTTTCTGAGCATGCAGCAGATCCTATGGTCAACTTCAGTTGTCATTAGAATTCAAAAGATGTTTAGTATATCCACTTTTACTTCTGTAAAAACATGGCAGCCTCCGCAGAGAGGACCCCCTCCTCATGTGTACATTTATGGGCCCATTTAAGGGTAATGGGTAACTCTTACACTCTGCATCTTTAATGATGGATACAACATGCAGTGTGTCTTCTCGATGTCACCAAATCTTACACACTGCACCTTTCATGCTGCGTACTGGTAGAAAGACCCCACCACCCTGATTACTGGATAAGCGGTTGAAGATCACATGACATATGTCTGTTGCTTATTGATTCCATCTCCTCCTCGAGTCCTGGATAGTTGTACCCAGCTGCTGCGTGTCCGTCTGTGTGATGCTATGATCCGAGTGTCCACTGGAGACTCAGGGGACGGAACACTATGTATATTTGATGGTTGTAAGGGGGGGGGGGGGGGGGGGGGGTAAAAATGCAGGAGTCTATTACCCCTGAGTGTAGCACATTTTCCAGCTGCTTGTAGCTCCTCTTGAAGCTGATATGAGATGTAACATGAGCTGAAAACTCCCATGAAAAGAACCAGTAGAAAGTTCAAGCGCATGATTTCCCTGGAGGACATTTAACCAACCAGACTGGGCTGCGCCGCTCAGCCTGAGAATGTAAACACTCGTGAGGATGAGAGATGTGAATTCTATTGGGGGATGGTATGTTTTGCACTCATACGTTGTTTCCAGGAAAGTAGCATCAGTATTGCTGCATCCAAATGGTTATGAATGTAAACATGTAGCTCCTCCTTTTTAATTTCTCACGTGTTGCATAGTCATCTCTTGTGCTGCAGACTCCCTTTGAAAGTTTCAATCGCTTTATGTCATACATGCAGATAGCTGGGCGTGGTGCCTTTCTTTTCTTCTGCCTGATGAGGGCGCCATTTCAACAATGCCTTCAGTTGCCTCTGGTGATTTTGCACTCCCTGATTTTCTCCACTTATCTGTCATATTGTTGTGATGTTGAACCACAGACACCAGTGTGCAGGTTACACACAAACATGTCTGCCTCCAGCTGCAAAAGCAGAGGCAGACTGTCAGAGGATTGCACCATAGAAAATGCAATGAACTGCATCAGCACACCTGTTCCACTTGACATTCTCCTAAGTGCGCGAGCAAAGGGGACTCAAGGGTTGAAAATGAGTTTCAAGTATACTAGAGTTCACTTCAACACTTAATGTACCTCCCATGTATGTATGTGTATGTGTATATATATATATGTATATATATATATATATATATATGAACGAATAATCATTCACAAACCACACCAAATAGATTGAACATAATAAATAATTGTAATGCCAGGGTGCTATTTAAAAGTATGTTGTAAAAAGAGCAATAAAATATGTATCTAATTATGTTATGTTTGATTGCATTTTGTTCTGTAGAATAATGAATTGAATCAGCATGGACTCCCCGCTGAATACAATGAAGCACTGTTTTCAGCTAGTGGATCATCATCATGAATATGGAAATTATTCCATTGTAATAAGATTAATCAATGCTGTATTATTCACAGAGACCAAACAATACATTCTCTAAAAACAAGAAAAAAAAACATTTGTAAAATAAAGAATAAAGAGAAACCCATCTTGCAACATTGCCAACAGCTCTCTATAATTCTTTATTCAAGTTAATCCAAGATCTAGAGAGTAATACTTACTATGCCTGGAGATGAAATTTGAGTTAGATGGATACATTTAAACACCAGTGCTGCATGCTAATCTGCCATACCAGATCTTGACTGTGTTTTTCCATGCCACCCATATTAAGTGATTAAAGGTGCAGTGTGTAAGATTCGGTGACATCTAGAGGTGGAGTTTCATGTTGTGTCCATCAACTCACCCTCACCCTTCTGATTATGCAGGAGAACCTATGGGAGAGGTGATGGATACAATATGCAACTTCACCAAAAATAAATCTTACACACTGCACTTTTAATTATTCCTCAGCCTTATAACATTGAAGCAAGGGGCAGTGCAGCTGGAGTAGTCGGAGAGGGTCAGTTGTATCCATCACCCTCGGTGTGATAAATGAATATTTGTGAGGCAACTAAAGGAGCATTAACTGAGGGACTAACACTGATCTGAAGGGAAACACTAAGGCAACTCTAAGTGCCTTTATTGTGTGTTTTCTCATATCAGCCTGTGAGGCAGCGCCGTAACCATTAAGCCGTTCATTAGTATGTTAAAGGAAAGTCTTCCCGAACTATTATGCATAATTACCTGCTGTCGCAGATAAGGATGGATTATTCATTTATTTATCTACATTAATTAGCACAGAGGTGACCCATGGAGAATGTTATTTATTATATATACATTACATCAAATGAGAGAATTCTCATGATACTGCCCAGCTCTTGAATAGTTACCTCTATCAATGAGCTTTTGATTTTACAGTTTTTCATCGGAAAGACAAAAAAGAAAATCTGAATGCAAACGTCCATAAATATGTAGAGGATAAATCTAGTGCATTTCCCCTGCAGGTGTGCTCTTTAGCCTAAACAAAGCTGACACAGAAGCGGGATGGTGTGAAATCTCTGAGGGAAGTCTAGTTGGGAAGAGTCGAAACCATAACCCCACCCTCATGAGACCCCC
>JAFBJT010106759.1:20396-35812 GCA_016785325.1 Chascanopsetta lugubris | reverse complement strand
CCTGTCAGTCATGCAGTTAATTTACTGCTTACTTGTGAATTTAAATGGTCGGAGAAGGAGATGATGTATTCAACGTTCACCCGAACACAACACAAATAATAATAACATATACAGACAACTCTCAGAGGCCGTGTGTGTGTGTGTGTGTGTGTGTGTGTGTGTGTGTGTGTGTGTGTGTGTGTGTGAGGGTGTGATTGTCTACCTGCATCTCCCATTATAGCGTAATTACCTGGGAGAATCTGGAGGCATCTGGCCTCTCTTTCTTACATCTTACCTGACAATGAATTCATTGTTGTGTTTAGGGAACAGCAGGAGAGAGAGTGAAGCTGACAGGAAAGTGTCAGACACCATCACTACGCTCTAAAAGAAGCAATTTAAAGGTCCAGCGTGTCAGATTTTGGCGCAAAGACCTTTGAGTTTCAATAAGAACTTAAACAGTCATCCATTCCACTGCTAGATGGAATTTGATCCTACACTCTGTACCTTTATTAGGTTATTGCTACATTTAAAAAAAAAAGAGCTTCTTTTATGTCACATGACGCTGATTTAAAGGAAACTGATAATAAGAGTAATAAGTGACTGAAGTAAAGAGAACACACATCTGCTTGTGTAATGGCCCAATGTCAGAAATGGCACATGATGAAGCTTCAACAGTCAAACAGTGACCTCTGCTGGACAATATTTGATATATGTTTGGGCAATGTTATTCCATATTGATGGTCCATATGTACTATACGTTTGTTATTAAACTTATTTTGGTTATGTGTGATTGAATCTGGAAAGTTTAACTCTGTTTTTACAAATGTAATGTTTTCATTATATTTCAGTATTACTTTTGTCGTATTTTCTTCTCCAATTTTCTCATTCCATTGATTTCCCTTTTTTTTCTTATTTCCCTCTGTAATCTAATACATTTTGGATAGAATTTTTCCGGTTTTGTGGTTCTGTCTTTAATTATTGATGACTATTGTTTGTTTGTCTTTTTGTATGGGTAAACCTCACAGAGCCATGTTGAAACATAATCACATGTTGAATACGATAATGGTGTATTTACATACATATATTCCAAAAATGAAAAAATGTTGGATGTTTAACTTGGACTTTCAATGTATTTGTTTTATATCTTCAGTTTTAATGTACAGTCATTCATATTCTGAACTGAATATTAAAGTTTCCAAAAAAAACAAAAAAAAACAAAAACAACAACAACTACCTTTTTGAAAACCTCTGCTCTCAGTCTGTTGGTCTGCGACACGGCCCTACGTTTCTCCTCCTCCTTCCTCTTGGTCACCTCTGGCAGCTTGTTGTAAATCCTTCAGACACAGAGGGAATAAAAGGTGGATTCATAGCCTGGCAGAGTGCGCGAGAGCGTGGTATCTGCAGAGTGAGGGTGGCTGCAGTCATGGGTGCCAGCAGATGGGCTGATTGGCACATCGCAGGGATGAGCTTTTATCTGGTGAGACCACAGAGATAAACAGCTCGCACACGCACTCCTTCCTCACGGCCGCCACTGCAGCCAATTTGTCAAGAGATCCTCCTAGTCAGATAGCTGCTTTTTGGAGAAATAAATAAATAAATAAATAAATTACAATGGGCAGCCATCGTCTGATCAGGTGCGTCTTCCCAGATAAGAAGAAGAAGAAGAAGAAGAAGAGGAAGAAAGAGAGTGATAAGAGGCACACACAGCTCATATCTCTGTGTTATAGGACTTGCGGGGATCTGCCTTGTATTGTGTCCATACAGTGGATGTGTTTGCGTGTGACACCAATGCACACACACACCTTTCACTCATGGCAGGTGTGACAAACAGGTGTGACTGATTGTGCTGAATAACGAGAAACAACAAAGAGCAGAGGAGAGACGGAGCGATGTTATCTGAGGGAGGTTCGGTGTGGAGGACTCACCGTCTGGACCTCAGTTGCATCTCTCTGCCTGATATAGACCTCTCTCTGGGCCTGAAAAGGTTATCTGGGACACACACACACATACGCACACACACACACACACACACACACACACACACACACACATGCATGCACACATGCATTGGAGTGACAATTAAGAATTAACATGTAAATCATTCTTGAATATGTAGATGAATGGTAAGCTGCATGTGATATCTATTTGTCACACACACACACACACACAAACACACACACACACACACACACACACACACACACACACTATACACATCAACAACCCCACATGACTTTCTTCCTCATTAGCCATCTGACCTTTGACCTCGATGACCTTTTTAGAGGTTCCTAATTTTATGACTAAGGCGTGACTTTCCGAATTTGAGTTTGTTGTGCTTTAATCACCACATGTTTCTCACCTCTGCTCTTTATCTTTGCCCAAATGTTTTTTTTTTCACCCAATTGCCTTTATTTTGAAAAGATTACACAGAGCCTAGTGGAAATATGATGTATAATAGATCAAATGCAATGTGGTGGAAAGTTGAGGTAAGGGTCAGGAGAGAACTCATTAAATGTAGGTTTGATAAACAGATCACATTCTGGAATTTATTTAATCATGTCTGTCGACATCTTTTCTGCATTAATAATTCAAGGATCTTAAAGGAATCATATTCTACATATCATGCTACTTCTTTTATTTATTTATTTAAAGGCAACATATGGCATCCCCTGACTTTTCCTGTCTGCATTTCAAAATAAAAGAGATAAAGCCACTCTCTGCACAGCAGAATAAAAAGCATCATCTGATCTGCAGTACCAAATGATGACCAGCAGAGGGCAAAGTTGTATAAATCCCAACTCACAATAAGAGGAAGCATAAAATCCCCTCCCTCCCCCACAGACCAGCTGAGGCTCTTGAGGTTAGATTTTATTATTTCAAATACAGCTTCACATTATTATTTCCACAAATATTTGGGAAAAACAAAATAACACTTGTGACCTTGTGGCCTGATCTGTTGTTTGAGTTTTATTAAAGATATCATAAATGATTGACTGATTTCAATAGATCTGATCCAAAATGGTGGCCTCGACGACATGGAGTATCTGGTACATTATTCCATCTCAAAGTAGCAGATGAAGAATTGATCCATGTTGTTATTCACATTTTCACTCGGACACATTCCGGCCGTCGTTTGACAACACAACCCAAAGGCTGTGATTCATTACCTGCCGGGGCTAAGGGGAGACGCACTCCCTTTAATGCCCCCCCCCCCCCCCCCCCCCCCCCCCCCCCCCCCCCCCCCACGCCCCACTCCACAGCTGAACTCACCACTAAGTGGATCCGGTGTGGTGCACCTCCTCCTCTGTCTGCCTCCATCCTCCCCGAGGCCCTGCTCCACCAGGTCCAGATTGGAGTCCTGCAGCGCCCGCCTCCTCCTGGACATCTGCTCCAACCTCCTCACCCGACCCTGGGATCGGCTGATGAAGTCTGGCCTGAAGAGCTCCAGAGCCTCCTGGGGGAGGGGAGAGGGGGTAGAGGGGGGTGGGGGGGATAAGATACAGTCAAGCTCCTTGTCGGTGGGAAGAGTACAGCACAACTTACAGACACTAATCCAAAAAAAATGAAAAAACATAAAGAAGATTCGCCCCCATTCTGAAAATATCCTTAATCTATTCTTTAACCTTGGAGAATCCTCCTTGCCGCCTTGTAATAGCCGAGAGGTTTTGGCATCACGGTGATATTATGCTCATCCTGAGTGGGGGATAAAGGTAAGAGAGCTTGACTCACAGGGAGAAGCTGAGAGCCTCACACACCTGCCTGGATCTGTGCCCCTCGCAACTTATTAAATTAACAAGAGAGGTAAAAAAAATGGAATCAAATAAAAATGTAAAAAAGGAAATGTCGTAATTAATAGACTTTTCTAATTAGCTTCTGGACCCGGCAGATGCTGTATCACACACGAAGTAAAGTGGATACAAATAAAAAATCTCCGCAGCACTCAGGCTGCTGCTGCTGCTGCTGCTGCTGCTGCTGATGTTTATTCTAACATGTTAAAATCATGTGTGTGTAACATTTTAAAGGTTCCATACGCCACATATAAACTGCACATTTACACATCTGATCATAAACATGGCACATGTGCTTTTACGTCCTAGAATTTGCATAAAAGACAGATGTTGAAGTTACATCATCGTCATGTCTCAGATTTGACATCTATGTGAACATCAGCTTTGTTTCCTACCAGTAGGGGGCGCAGTCCTGGTGATATGTAATGCAGGATTTGGCACCAGATGAATGCAGGTTGCTTGAAATCAGTTCCATGAATGAGCATCAAAAAAGATGAATAAACTAATGCTAAATCAGAAAAAATTAAGGTTAAAGGTGCAATGCAAAAAAATACCACTGTAATCATAAATGGAGGAATATGAGAAAATACATTGATGTTTTGGTCAGTGCAAATGTTACCAAATCTAAAACCTGAGCCTGTTGGAGTCAAGCGTGGGTTCTCGCTATGGGGGCGGCCATATTGCACCATGTTTTTAAAGTTGCCAAAAATGGACAAAATAAATACTTTTCACATGTTTTCATGATAGCTGGAGGCTTTCAGATGTCTCCTACATGCTTACGGGGCTGGAATGAGGCAAGAGTTATTCATCTGCACAACTTGGATGTTAGACCATCTAAGTTAGACCTCTAGATGTCACTACATTGAGGTGTGTGTGTGTGGGGGGGCTACCCATGTGCCCACCTGTACCATGTGCGTGACAAAGTTTCCTTGATCATTAAGACTCTATAACAGACTCCATCCACTGATGCAGGTCCGGAGTTTGGCCTAAAAGCTACAAAAATTCCATCAGGTGAACTTTGTGCTTTGCCAAACGGCTACAAGGAAAATAATTAGCCTCAAAGTTCAAAGTCGGGTTTGTTTCGGAGCACTCGGGAGGTTTTCCGTATATTTCACCAAAGAGGAGCAATTACTTCAAAAATTGTGCGCTTTGAGTGTGGCCCCTTACTTTGAGGCTGAGCGTCCTGGGTGACGTGCCCTCGGCAGAGTCGGGCTTCAGTCGGGAATGATAATAACAGGTCTTCTTCAGAGAGGAGACTTTCTGGGCGTTTGTCTGGCAGCCGTGTTCCTCCGTGATGTCCGTCACTGTCTGTTTGCTCCACGAGTCCACTGCAGAGACACGGAGAGAAGTGACACCACTGTCATGTGGGGAATTCAAATTGTCAAGTCGCATCATTGCGACAAAAGTGGATCAGACTGCGGACGGAAGATTATTTTTCACAAAGGAATAAAGATCCTGAGATGACGTGCGTAGAGGAGACATAACACTCGGAGTTTGAGTTATACTTCAGAGTTCCATCTTAGATTTGATCATCTGGGGAGACAGAAAAGTGAAGACACCTGGATGTGACTCTACAGAAGTGATTCTCAAGTGGTGGATCGCGTTCCAAAAGTGGGTCGCGGACCCATTTTCAGAGGGTCGCCGACCTATGGCGACATTATGCTAATTGACCATGGCAAAACGTAAGTACATGAAACACAGATTTTCTTATAACGACGACAAAACGGGGCAAAAACCTCAGTGCATTAAACTTGGTGACATCTCGAGGTGAAGTTACATGTGGTCGACTTCAGTTGTCATTAAAACTCAAAAGATGTTTAGTACATCCATTTTTACTACCGTAAAAACGTGGCGGCCCCCAGAGAGAGGACCCCCTCCTCATGAAAATATACATTAATGTGCTCATTTCAGGGTGAGGTGCCCATTCAGATGATTATAAATTCATGAAAATGTCAGTATGTGATAATTTTTTCGGTAAAAAAAAAAAAAGAGAGACCAAAATATCACACACTGCACCTTTAAATAAACAATTTGGGTCGCGGCTCGTCATTAATAGATAATCCCTAAACCGGACCAGGTGAGAAGCGCTGCCCTCCACGACCCTCACACAGCTGATGTGTACATCAGCTCATGGCGAGAGGAGGTATCCTTGAGGGAACACGAGTGTGGCCAATGAATAATGTAAAAGAATGACAGTGCATCCCTCCACCTTTTACACAATACACACCTTAGCTCCTCCCGGTATGCTGCGGTGGCCGTGCGGCGGCCACGTGCACCGTCACGTGCACAAATTAAACTGGTTGCAGCTATTTCTGCATGATACATTTCGCCCCGCAGGTATGAGAAGAACTGGAGTGTGACTATACTAAGAACAAAGATTAGCAGAGAAACAAGCTGCAGGACAAAATGCGAAAAAGAAATGTCATAATGAGGAGCGAGCGCGCGAGCGAGAGAGAGAGTTGTTTAATTATTAAAAGTGTTGTTGCTTTGCTTGTGACAGCTCGTGTAACAGAGAGCGGGCAGGTAAGTCTCTGGCTTTCAGGCTTTGACATTTTATATCCTAGTCCTTTCGCCTGTGACACACACCGACAGTACTCTGTGTGTGTGTGTGTGTGTGTGTGTGTGTGTATGTGCCTCCTCCCCGTGTGGAAAGGACTGTATATGCTTCAGTCATATTTGCTAAATATAACGGAATAACAATATAAAATATTAAATGTGTTTCCATCATGCATCTGGACCAACCCCTCACAGTCCTCTATACGCATCCCATGATTCCTTGTGGCCTCTCAAAAAAAGAAGCTCAAGTGACAAGCTGGTATCAGGCTTCAACTCAGGCAAACTGTACTTGAAAATACTCAATGGCCGTCGAAGTGACCGAGCTCTGTTGCTAGGCGACAGCGGTAAGAGCAGGACAAGCTAGTGACACAGATCGCGGAAACCTTCCGAGACGTGACCGCCCGAGCTTCTGTTTGGAAATAGGGCAGCGCAGCTTTAGCCTCGAATGCACTTTGCACCTGTTAGCTTGTGTTAGCATGAATCACGAATAGGTGGCGACAGCTAGCTTAAACTCAGTGGGTGGCAGAAACCACCTCATTTCAATGAGAGATGTCCAGGGACTGTACAGAGTCGTTGATGAACCCTAGAAAAGGTGCGAGCTAAATCTTAGCACACTCCCGGTAACCATCGATTAGTCCAAGATATTTAAGAATATGTGAATTTGGGGATTTCTTCAAGCTAATTTTATGGTAGCTAGCTGCTAATTAGCTCCATGATGAAACTTGAGCTGTAAATTGGTGCCGTGTCTTTGTTCCTCGGTTGAGTTGTACCAAAGGACACAGATTCCGATTTTGGAAATTCCATGCAGAGAACCTTGCTCGCTGTATTTAACCTTTCTTACCTCGTATTCTCCCTCTATGCTAAGCGGCACTTGGCTAACCGCCGATCAGAGCTTCCCATTTCGACATGAGTCGTGCCTAACTCTGCTGTAACTATCCTAAAACGTGGCACGACATAATTAAGCTCCGACAAACCATGCAGAAACTTTCTGCACGTCGCTTCGGGACCCGTGCATTGTTTTAATGATCACACGAAACATCCCGAAGACTCCAGCAATTACATTTTCTCACAGTATATTTCTACAGAACATTGATCTTACACTCGCATACTCACCAGGAGATTCTTCAAGATGATGCAAATACCATCTATCTTTATCTTTTTTTCCCCACCCATTGTTAATATATGCAGCAGCAGCAGCAGCAGCAGCCGCCTGCAACTTAAGATGTTACATAGAGGTGTTGTTAGTAGTCAGCGGATGAGTGAAAGCGTTGGTCTTTATTTAAATTTACAGCGTGTGTGCGTGCACCAGCTGGGATTTAATGTATCCATCGTGACTTTAGTGTTGTGGGTGCACGTGGGGTTGTTAACCACGTGTGAGGCATTAATCAAAAGGTGGAAAGAATTGCACTTTGTACCCTCTGAGGCCACCCTGCTATCACAAGTAGCCAAAGGTGCTGACAGCGCCTCACTGGAGTGACGTTCTATTCATGAAAATACACATCAGTCGGAATGGGTATTTTACTTTGCACTTCTAAAAAGCAAAAGGTGACGGAATTCATACCTGGGCCAATATTGAACGTTGGCTGCGTGTGTCTGAAATTGCTCGGGGAAGGTAAAGCTTCCTCATCTGCATTCCCCTTCCGCCCGCCCGCCGCTGCGTTCGACGAGCCCGGCCCTCTGCATGACAACAAGTCTGAACCTTCAGCCTTGTTGTGATAACCATTAATCCGGACTGTTTGCTCGGCCTCGCCGCCCCGTCGATTCCGCGCGGCGCCGGCGCCGCCGTGACCCGGCCCGCGGTGTTTGTCACAGCCCATCGAGGCGGGGGCTCTGGGACTCCTGCGAACGCCGTTTATTTTGGCCGGTTTAGAGTCTGCGCAGGGTCTGAGGCGAACGGACAGAGTGGATGTGTACGATGCAGGTCGAGCGGCTCCGTCCCCCTGCGGCTCCGCCAGGCAAATGGAAAGTGACTTGTTTAAGAACACGACAGAGCTGGATGACCTCAGAGGCACTTGGCGGTGGACGCAGGAGCGGTAGGAGAGTTGTGCGGACAGGTTCGTTAATGAACCGCCCGATGCGTCTGGCTTTGTGTGGCCCGGTGTGTGCGGCGCTCTCCTCGCTGCAGAGCCATCAGCTGGAGACGAGGCCCGGCGGAACTCATTCGACGCCACGAAAGTCGACCTCTCCTCGCCCGGTTGGGAGTGTGGACCCTTCATTGTGCTCATGGGGATCAGTAAGACTCCTCCCCAAAAGGTTTCAGGTGGGTTAAGTGACACTGATCCCGTCGCAGGTGGAAGGGTCGAGTCCTTGGGGTTGGACGGCAGAAGCCTCCTGGTCTCTTGGACTCCGTCCCACCACATTGGGGGACACTTGGACTCGGAGAGTTTCCTGAGAGATCCTCTATCTGCAGCCAGTCAGTCGGGGACACTGTGTGGCACAGTGCTACTGCTCCAAGAGACACCCTCTCCTTCTCCTGTTGCCCCCACCAGCCTCCCCATGACAGGACATTCCTGTGCAGTGAAGCAGTGATATGCTTACTCCGGGCCTAGTGAGAGAGAGGTAGAGAGAGAGAGAGAGAGAGAGAGAGAGAGAGAGAGAGAGAGAGAGAGAGAGAGAGAGAGAGGGGATTCAGTGACTCCCCTGCAAAGTAAGTGATTCTATAACTCAGCTGGAACCGCCATAGTCTGCAAACACAGAGATATTAACCACGCTGATGTGATTGGACGGACTTATTATCTGCTCCCTCGCCCGACGTGTTTTGTGATCTGTCACCGTTGCCATGACAGCGTGTAACTTGTCGGGCAGCACTCGGGGACGAATTAGCCGTGACATTTAAAATCAACAGTCCAGATTTGTCGGCTGGAAAACAAACACACCCCGATATCCTCTGCCTCACTACTCCTTTTGAAAATTGAAAATGTAAAAAATGATCTTACTCTACCCTGCTGCTTTTATACTCGCCTCTCTCCAATTTAGTCGGAAACCATATTTGAACTGGATCTTGTGTTTGCCGAAAATCAAATGACCCAAATACCGAGAGATTTTAACTCAGTGCAATTTGGTTTAATGACTAATTGCGCTTTGAAAATGTTAATATAAACCTGAATAATAGAGGCCTGCAGGCATTACCTAATGAGATCAGAGATCAAATATTATTAAATTATGGAAGAAACTGCATTTGGTTACATACTCAGGCACAGTATAATTGTGTTTTCTAATTTTTTGATTTCTCCATTTAGAGCGGAACAGTGGAACAGTGATTTGAACCGTCACTTCACATCTGCCTTGATTGAGTCACAGTTTGTTTGGGGTGGGGGGTGGGAGGGGGTGGGGGGGTGGGGGTGGGGTGCAAGGGATTACCTGCTCTATATGTGTGGGTTTTCTCCAAGTTCCCTTGGCTCCGCCCACAATCCTAAAATGCAAATGTGCATTGGGGCTGTGCTCATCAGAAACTCGCACATAGTTGAGGCGTATGCAAATCTAATCTAGATGTAAAAGTATCAGATTTCCCAGTATGTACATAGAATTGTGTGTGTGTTTAACAAGCAGTCTCTCTCTCTCTCTCTCTCTCTCTCTCACACACACACACACACACACACAGTCACCATATATCCAGACAATGGACCATTGGAGATGTAACAACAGTATATTTCCCGGTAGGAAACATATGAGGCCAATATCACCTCTGATAGAGAAACATGTGTAAGTCATATATGTTACATTTCCATGAAGGGCCTTTATTGGCCCTGTGACTCACTGGCAACCTGTACAGATTGCACTGTGCCTCTTTCATTTTTCGGCGGCAATTGTTGCCTGTTCCCCTCTGCAACCCCTTAAAGGTAGAGTGTGCGGTATTTTTCCACAGAGAACAATGTAAATACACATAAAAGTAATGTTATCAATGAATGGGATAGAATGTGTTTGTCACTGTAACGTGTACAATGACATTTAGTGCTGCCATTCAGTGCAAGATGTGAAAGGTAAAAAAAACACTTAACAAGGCATAAAAGAATATATGAAATAAGACTTATAGCCAACAGACCTCCCACACACACACACATCTAGAACAATAATGCACAATCCCTTAAAGCTACAGATATTGTTTGCAGAGACAATGTTTGGTAACTGTCCAGGTCATGAGACAGTGAGTAAACATGAGTTGGCCAAAAGCAAAGTTTACCTCATTGACGGTGGGTGGGAATCCCCCCCTGTGCAGCTCCACATCCACGGGCTGTGGATCTGTTTTCTTCCACCCGCTTTCCCTCCAGGCTTCTCTGCACAACATAGAGAGGACATTCTTCAAAAGGAGCAGTGCGTAGAATTCAGTGCCATCTAGTGGCGAGGTTGCACATTGCAACTGAATACTTCAATTAGACCATTCATTTAGTACAAAACTCAACTATCAAGATCAACACCCTCAAAGAAACTTCCTCTCCATCCCTGCTCGGCTGTTGACACCAGATTATCAGCCAATACTTAAAAGGTGCAGTGTGTACGATTTGGTGACCTCTAGAGGTGAAGATGCGTGTTGTATCCATCACCTCACCCTCGCCCTTCAGAGCATGAAGGAGAAACTGTGGTCGACTTCAGCTGTCATTAAAACTCAAAAGATGTTTGGTACGTCCACTTTCACTACTGTAAAAACATGGCCCCCCCCTCGTGTAAATATACAGTAATGGGCTCATTTAAGGGTAAAGGGTAATACGTGTAAAACTGACCAACAATATAAATAACAACAGTTTGTGCCCACCACTTCATAATGCACAGGATGGTGCATATCACTTCATCATACTCCCCACTCAGTGTAATTCAGTCCTGTAATCATGATACACTCAGCGCACCACTCTAACACCAGCTGATACAACGCCCCTGTTTTGCTATTACAGTCAATAAAACTGAGATTAGAACAAACGCTGGCATCGTTTACTCTTGAAGCGAACCCGTGGAGCATGTGGAGCGCTCGCTCCACGTTAACACCGTGTCACAGCCGGACCCCGCAAATTGAAGTCATGTCATTGGCCTGTTCAGATGTTTTCGTGAACGACACACAGTGCATTACACAAGAAAAGCAATTTTTTTTACCCCCCCCCCCCGTGTTCCACTTTGAGGCGGGTCACTCGGGACGAGGGTGCGGGGGGGGGGGGGAGGCTGGCTGGAATAAAAACAACGGAAATAGAAATTTACACAATTCACTGTTTTCTTTGATTTATTTTCATCCAGCCGGCAAAGTATAATTAGAGGAACAACATGATATTTATACATTGCACAAGAGAGGGGGAGGAGGGGGAGGGGGGGAGCGGAGCCCATACACAAGTTTCTTTGTGTGGGAGAAATGAACCAACTCAAACTGTTTACAGCTGAAAATAAGTCACAATGATGGATTTACATGTGAAAGAGAGGAAACATCATGGTGTGTGTGGCTTTTCCTATGTTAATATGTAAATAAGTGGGGAAACAAATTAGATGATGGAATCTGGAGTAAAATGCTCAGCCCTTTGACATTGGAACTTCAGGCCTGGATCCAATGTAAAACCCCTGAATCCACTCCAGGTGTCAGTATAACTGAAACTACTTTAAAAACAACAAAATAACAGTTGTCTAATCTAATGAATGGAAGGGGATCAGCATGAGAAGTCATTGGAGAGGCTGAAAACACACGAATTAAGAAGCTTAATAGAGATTGAATTATTGGTTATTGACGATCCATTGGAGAAACCAACTTCTTCAAGGTTGGATGGAGACTCGGGAAAGTTGGTACCAGGGGAATAAGTGAAGGTGGGGACATCAATGGTGAATGGGCTGTGTTCATACATCACTCTATTAGATAAAGGTGACCCCTCAAAGCAGGAGAGTTTACGTTCACCCCGTTACACAAACATTCCTCTAAAAGTACATGGGACTATGTGGGGTTCAGCATCTTACCCAAGGACACCTCAGCATGGGGAGTGAGGGGGAGGCGGGAATCGAACCCCCGACCGTATGGTCAGAGAACAGCTCCTCTAACCCCGCCCCCCTCAGTCACAGCAGCTCCACTAACTCACACATCACATCACTGAGGACAATTCTATTTAGATGACGCTTCTAGAGGGGAGACGGACTGGGAATTGAAGCCATGACCTCATGCATTCAAAGCGCATGCCACTGAGCTCCTTCCAACGTAGTTTCATTGTTCCATTGTTAATTATTGGTTGATACATTTAGGTCTAAACAACAAAAAAAAGAACCCAAGCCAAAGCAGAGGCTAAGAGAGAGCACGAGCAAGGTTTAATTGCAAGTGTCACATGATCAGAATGTGAAATCAGAGAGACTGAGAGAGAGCACACGATGCTATAAAGACATAAAAGTCTCCCCGGACAAACTGTAAGGGAAGATGCTGACACACATGCTGCTTGTTCCGGCCTCTGTATTAGAACAGTTTGTCACATCGAGCGGAGCCTTTAATGGTCCCGGCTGTGGAGTCTGTGGAATGTGGTCACATGGGCTGTAATCCCTTTAAACTCCCAGTAGGAAAATAAACCATTAGCTTGAAGACTTATTAGCTAGATGTTCAACAGTAATTCCCACCTGAAAGGGCAAAAACAAACAATTCATCTTCTACCTATTAACAATTATCTCCCACATCTGCCAGTACTCTGAACATCCAAAACCACCTCAAAAAGATGGGTTTCTTTACGTTTCTGGGGGAACTTCAGCATTTCTGTCTTTTTACAACTATTTTTATTAGAAGAACCCATATGTGAGTTGGAGTTTTGAACAAGTTGGTTATGGTTTTAAATGCCATTATCTATCATGATTTAATTCAATCTTATTTGATATTTGATTCTGTTTAATTGTTATTACTCTTAAGGTTTCACAGTCTTTATATACCAAGTTTTATAATATGTGAAGACCTTCACAACACAGTTCAAAGAGAGCTGCAGAATGATAATAATAAATAATAGGAATAACACAAATATTCTTATTACATTAATAGAATAATGATGACAACAACAATAATAATAATAATAATTATTATTATTATTAAAACCTATAATTTGTATAATAGGTTTTTTGTACAAATGAAAATTGGAAGCATCATTCTGACACCGGCCGTCCACTCCTACACACACAAACACTATGAAGCCTTATTACCTCATGAGGTTTCCAGCTCACGAAATCAACTGTTGCACCTCCTCAGCTCAGCTCAGATAAATCCACTTCTATCAGCCGACACCTCAACATGAGCCCGTCTGTCAGGACTGTTACAGATCCGCACAATCACCGGCTGCTCCGGTGATCGGGCTCTTTTCCCCAAGCCTCATGGGAAAAGGCTCAGCTGACAGGGGTTAAGGAGCACGGAGCGCGCGCGCGTGTGTGTGTGTGTGTTCATACAAATGACCCCGTGTGCTTATGATCAACGCCTGAGAGCTCCGAGCTAAATAAGCCCTGATCGAGCGGGCGAACGCGTGTCCTTGATGGAACCGGAACTCAAAACAACCCTGTGAAAAGCACTCCAGTGTATTTCTGTTCATCCACTCCGCACACACACACATACGTCTGGTTAAATTATGCTGGATTAAAAAAAAAACATAAAAAAAAAGAAGAAAAAAAAAAAAAAGATTCACCCACCAGGGACGTGTGCAGCTCCCAGCAGAACCGGAGGCCCTGTCCGTATGAGTTGAACCCCCCCGGCGAGGCGGCTCAGTGAGGCTGTCTCCCCTTGTTCTCTCCTCTTCTGTCCCCGGGGCCCCGGCTCCGGTGGCATAACAGGTGAGTGGCTCTCAGGTTTCTGGACTTACATAATAGGCCCCCGCTGCACAAGTTATTAATGGAGTCAGAGGCTCACATGCAGCAGCTGCGACTGGTGCTGCAGAGAGAAGAAACACACAAACAAACAAACAAACAAACAAACAAACAGACAAACAGACAAACAGATGAAACAAATGAAAATTCCGTTGTTTGCATCCTCCTCTTTTACAATATAAAAGTGATCCTTTACGGAGACGCGTGCGTCTTCGACCTGGTTGTGGATGTAAAGGCAAAACTATAAATAAATGTCAGGAGGCGGTGCAACAGCGAAAGTGCTGAATATTCAACTTACACCATTGTTTTTGTTCTCACTGCGGAGACCAGGAAAAGAAAAGGTGGTATTAAATACATCACAGCGCAGAACAGAGAGGCTCTACCTTCTCTGTGAAAAATGGCAGGAACTAAAAACAGTTCAGACCACGAGGTGCATTTCTCTTGTGTTGTGACTCGGGACCAGAACCACCCATTCAGGAATGTGTGCAGTTTGTCCATGTCCCTGTATGTGGACTGATGTCACCACTACCTATTCACTGTGATCATATGAAGTGTATACATTCGCCAGTCATGTATTTTGTCATGTGACAATATGCAATATTTGTATTTACATATGTGCGCTTTGCCGAGCACAGGTCTAATCCGTCTCCTATGGTCACTCATAGGGGCGTGATGTAGGAGTTAGCGACCTCTACAGGTGAGGTTGCGTGATGTAGGAGAACCTGCGGTGGCCTCTTGTTTTCATTAAAGGTCTTAAAGGTTGATCTGGTCCACTCTGGCGTGGCTATAAATG
Source organism: Chascanopsetta lugubris (assembly GCA_016785325.1). NCBI lineage: Eukaryota > Metazoa > Chordata > Actinopteri > Pleuronectiformes > Bothidae > Chascanopsetta > Chascanopsetta lugubris. Next base: position 20,914 of record JAFBJT010106759.1, on the reverse strand, counting down.
TAAAGGCCCCCATCAATCTCCAGAAACTGTACACCAATAAGAATAATGTTATGATGTACTTACTTGTTGAATGTCTGCCATTAAATCCCTCCAGCCTAAATCGTATGCATATGAACTTTAAATCTAATCCACATGCTCCGATGATTAAAGCCGTCGGGGGAATTACCCGTGTAAAGTCCGAGATATGGAGTCACTAAGCTCATATGTACTCACAGAGATCACGCGCCATTCAAGCTGCCTCACTTGGAAATGTATACGAAGCGGATTTGAGATGCGCATCATCTGTTGTTACAGGAGTCGGTCTGGGACCGACGGATTTGATCGCCACCGACTTTTGTCTTAAAAGGTGAATGGGTTCATCCTCGACTCCCTGTCTATGGAAGTCGGGCGGCTGGTGGAGCAGGAGACGAGGCTGGGGCAGGGAGGAGGTAATGGGCCTTGGGACTGAGCAGGGCAGGTGATAAGGCACGGAGCCAAACAGGAAATGGGGGGGGGGGGGGGGGGGGTGAGAGGCTGCA
>JAFBJT010106759.1:6590-16590 GCA_016785325.1 Chascanopsetta lugubris | reverse complement strand
ACAATGTAAATTGCACAATAGGATTCAGTGACATCTCCTGGAGAAGTCGTATATTGCAGCTGAACAGCGCTAATCTCCTTCTGATGAAAACAATAATTTGACTAGATATACTCAAATGTAGTATATCATTTTGGAGCCCATTGTCGCCAATAGAAATGGACATAATATCAAAGGAATTTCACACACTGCACCTTTAAAAGGCTGAAAATGTTTAAATGATTAAGATGATCAAATCAAATAGATCAAAGATTCAAATAAAATCAAGAAGCAATTCCAGAAATTCCACCCACTTCTATGGAATCTATTAAAGGGGCAATGCGTACATTTTCAGTGATTTATACCTGACAACAAATACATAGGGAAAGATGACCTATGACCTATATTTGAGCCTGTCAGCATTAGGGCAGCTGTGGTGTTTGAGCTGTTGTCCTCTGACCAGAGGGTTAGTGGTCCAGTCCCAAACCTTTCCATTGAGAATGGCCAGAACGGTACTGTACAGGATGATTCAAATCAACAACAGGCAATGATAGAAAATACACGGGCCAGGTGTTACTATTATTATTATTATTATTATTATTATTGTACTGTCATTCTTCAATCACCTGCAGTCTGCAGAGCTCTAGGCCGTTTGCAGAATGACAATTACATACGCTGCCTTTCAATTCACTTCCCTTCACCTCGATTCAAACAGCTCAATAATGCGCAGCCCTTCGAAATCACTTCAACTAAGCAGATTAGCGGCGGTGCGCCTCCTGGTGTCTGCGCTGAGCAGCAGCTGTCGTTAACACAGATAACGAGCAGTGACAGGGTGAGAGAGTGACGGGACCACGGGCCCGTCACCTCCAGTCAAACAGGGCGCCACACGAGTGTGTCTGAACTGGCTACATGTTCACCTGTGTCACACACACGCACACACACACACACACACGCACACACTACAACCATGTCGAGCCACTGAATTCTCATCAGCAATCTTCGAAGCTTCGAGAGATCATTTCAGCCTTTTCATGTTTTTTGCAGTGATACAGCAATGTGCCACTTTTGCCAATAGTTGTTTTCAGTAAAGACTTGTTTTGAACAACATTTTGAGAAGCGCCATCTGTTCGCTTCCTTTGGCTTTTGTTGTGCTCTTACGCGGAATGTATGATTTTTCATCACGAATTTTTCGACCGTCATCTCTGGAAACCTAAATACAAAAAAAAGAAAAAGAAAAAAAAAGAAAAGACAACAGTATCTGTTGGTGTCACACATGGAGAGAGAGCCGCGGCAACAAGCCGGTACCAGTCATGCAGTGTGAAATAAATGAAACGTTGGAAGTGCGCTGACATTTTTACATCATGTTCCGTTGCCAGTGCCAGAGCTGCAGCTCGTCCAAATCCATCTCAACACTAAAAAGATGGACATGAGAGGAGCCCTCTGCCAAGGCTGTGTGATGCTCTCTGTGTTGGATATTTAGAAGAATATACATGTTTAACATAAGGGAAGGGCAGAACAATGTAAAACAGCTTGTGTTTTGCATCCTCCTGCTCCTCATCTTAAAGGTACAGTGTGTGGGAAAGTGAGGTCTAGTGGCGAAGATGCACGGGGGCCAACTGCGGCCCCAGGTCCGATTTAATTGGCCTGCAGTATATTCTGAAAAATATAATGGAACGGGGCCCACACATGAACCTTTGCGCTCGACTGGATTGTACTTCTTCGTTTTAACACAAGGTGGAGCTACCACTGAAGACAGGGGTCGGATTCTGTCGACTTTAATGGTGGCCCAGCCGGTCAGTGAATAAAGTTTGGACTCCCCCGCTCTGAACACGTGATGGTCAAAAACATGGCGGCCGCCACAGAGAGAACCTGCTCCCTACACTAAATCTAAAGGTCATTCTAGGGTCAGGAAAACAGCATTTAGTGAATTCAGGTGATTTCACACCAGTGTAATTATTGTGTGTTCCATTTCTGCTGCTAAAATGGGAATAACTTAACCTACATTTTGACACACTGCACCTTTAACCACAACAGAAGATACACAACTACAAAGTCGAGAGTGTATTTTTGTAATTTAGGTCCAAAACAAAATCGCATGTCAAAGAAAACATGTTGTGATTCATGGAGAGAGCTTAATAAATAATAGTGTAAAGAGAGGAAGTAACAACCGAATGGTTGTGAACGAAGATACGAGTTAAACTGTGTCATTTCCTTTCATGGTCAACGCGGCGTTTCACACGTACTCGCTGAATATAAGGGATACGAATTCAATTTCACACTGGAATGACATTTGTGTCTGTATAATGTGTTTTCTGAACAGACAGTACAGCACATCAGCATTTGAAAATAATCAACCCTTATGAATATAAACATGAGGAGAATAACACGTGTCGCCTTTGTATGTTGAGCCTCATTGAAATCAGGGCTTAGTCTTTCCCCGTCTGTGTCGTTTCAAAGTGATTCAGCCTTAAACCACAAAAGACGTAAAAGAAGAATCGCGTTCTCTCCCGACTGACCTTCGCGGGAAGGACGTCGTCGGGGGTAACTTTGAATCTACTTCTTGGAAAGGCAGAACTTTTTTACCGCTGTAACCTACTTTACTCCACCGTGGCGCACAGCACGTGAACAGGGTGCCGTCCTCGTCAGACATCCTGGCCGGTGACAGACAGGCTCCGTACTGAAGCCTCCGTGATCATCATAATAGCGGCGGGATAATGCTCGGTGTGATGTGATGGATGATTCACTGGCTCGGTGGCTTATTTGGAGGTTCATCAGTCAAATGAGCTTCCGCTAGATTACTCCTCCTCAGCGGGAGCGCGCTCTTATTAAGGCTGACAAACTGATTATGTACTCTCCTGCCTCCCTTATACCTTCACTGTAATTACTTCCTGCAATGAGGCTGCCACTACTGTTCGTCATTCACGGAGCGAGCGGGGGCGTCGCCGAGAGTGAGATTCGAGAGCAAAGTTCAGAATGAGAGGTGCGAGGTTTTAGTCGAAATGATAATGTCATTTTCAGCCGGCAGAGTGTGAATATGAAATCATAAGTCGACATGATGTTCTTGATGCATTTAATCACTTGAGCGCAGGGCCGGCTCTCGGCATTGGCCAAATGCTGGAGGGGCAGCGTAGCTGCGAGCCTCCAAAACCCCCCCGAAATTAAAGTAATAAATAAAATAAAAATAAATATCAGTCATCATTTTCACTAAGTGAGTGTTGGTGTGTTTGATCAACAGGTCTGTCAGACGCCTGTTCCCATGAATGATTGGGGTGGTGTGTGCACACGGGGAGGGTTGGGGGTTGGGGGCCGCCAAACCATAATCCCACCTAGGGCACCATAATGGCTGGTGCCTGAATGAATTGTATGTCATTTTAGTTAAATGAGGCTCTTAACTTTAATGTTCAGAGAACACATGGCTGCAGCTCCTCCTTTCAGCCTCTGACTCAAAGCCTTCGTTTTGGCTACTGTCTCTTTAAGCCCCTGAGACCAACGTCTGCTCTGATTGGCCGCCTGAACCATCCCGTTGTGTGTGGTTGTTCAGCGATCTGACAAAACGCCCACCAGGGGTCATCAAATGACATCACAATGTTGCAAACGACCTTTGACCCTGTAATTTTAGAGGCTTTACTTTGTTCCTTTTTTTTAATGGTTTTTGGATTTTACGCACATTCAAATATAATACAACACACCAGGGACCAAAAAAAAAACAAAAATTAGAATACATCTTTTTTAAAAGTGTTTGGACTGAAGTCAGCAGCCAGATGTCAGTGTGATGTTCATAACAGCACCGTGTTTCATCCTCCTCTGCCTTTATCACTGGGCTGATTGAAACACTCATATTGTTTATAGTGGGTGTGATGGGAATCTGCTAAACATGGCGACGGCTCCGGCCTCCTCAGTGCAGGACGGAGGTTTCACAAATGAGAAGATGGCTGAATGTGCAGTCTAACATGATGAACATGCAGTAAAAGGCCCATCTGCCCATACGCCTGGCAATTACATCACACTGCCGCCGCTGCAGAGGTGATTGAGTGAGACGGGGAGCGGTGGAGGGACTCACAGTGCGTGGCAGGTAAACGTCCCCTGTGGTCAATAGGTTTTACTGCATCATCCCCAGCAGCAGCAGCAGCACGAGAAGCAGCAGCAGCAGCAGCAGCAGCAGCAGCTCCCTCTCGCATACAAAACTTATTTACAGTAGTTTACAAACTACTGACTCACAAAGCGTTTCACCGGTTCTCTGTGGAAGATTTCGGTCATTTTCGTCACTTCGAAAAATAACATTACGAGACAATCCCATTCTGACATTTTCATCCCATAAATGTGTTATTTTTCCCAATTCCCTTAAATAGCCGGTTAACATGTGTTTACACGAGGAGGGGGTCCTCTCCACACTGGTTCCAGGACCATGGGCTTCACTCCGGCACTGTCTGCCGATTCGTGCTTCACAGACAATTAAGATAAAAGTCATGTAGGATTATATTTTCATCGCGGTAATTAATCTGTGAAAGAAGGTGTAATCCTCCCGAACCCATGAGCGGAATGCTAATTCTTTTTTTTCTTTTTTTTACAATCCGACCCCTCTAACCCTTCATCTTATCCACCAATGGATGTGCACATTACTATTCTGTGGACGTCCCCCCTGCTGGACACTGGTTGTAATTGTAAAATAAAACTCTAGAGGGCACCTTGGCACATTTTAAACATGTGGAAATGGGAACAACATTTCTAAAACATGCCAAGACACATCTTGACACGTGATAAACAAACCATTTACCTGAGAGAAGATAGGACCCTTTGTGGTGATGAGGCTGGAAAGACAGAGGCAGTTTGCTGTGACGACAGTAGCACACAAACACACTACACTCTACTTCCTGCTTCCTCTCACACTTCCTGTCATGCTCTCTCTCTCTCTCGCTCTCTCTCTGGCGCCCCCTCCTGTCTGAGTATCACCACAGCAGCAGCAGCAGCATATCCTACAGATGAATCGTGTCTCTCAGGTGAGTTCTAACCTCCTGCTGCCTCTTGCACGGGCACAGCCGCTGTAAACGATGTAGACGTTCCGGACCCAATCATGTGCAGATCCTCCTGAAAACGCTTATAGGAAAAAGACTTTCAGGATGAATGAGAGTCACGATTGTGAAAAGTGTCGCGTGGAAAATTGCGACCGTGGTTTAGCACAGGGAACACTGGCCCTTGACTTGGCAGCGATGCACAGGGCGACCATCTGCAGGCCACGTGTCAGAGAGCAGCGGCCAACACGGTGGCAGATCGTTGGAGTGGAAGAGGCCGGTCTGAACCCACTGGAATCAATTTGCAAGAGATGGGCCCACAAACAGTCGGAGACACTCAGAAATACAGGCAAAACGAACGCAATGCCCGATATTAAACCTCGGAATACATAAGATGTATTAAGAAGGATAGCAAGTGATCATACTGTGTACGGTGATGAACCTCACAAACATATCAACACTGATTTATAGTTTTACATTTGTTTTGGGCACGATACAATATCACTCACAAATACGTCGTAGTACCGCCATTTGGCCACCGTGCCGTCTTTACACCGAAGTTCGCATTCATTCCTCCTACATTCAGTTATTTTGAAACATCTCTTTGTTATTGTGTCGATGAGTCACGAGGGCATTTCAACAAGTCAAGCTGCAATCACAGCCCCCTCTGCTGGATCACGACGGAATCACCACAGATTTGACATTCTCCTCCCGTAGCCAGTCCTCAAGGTTCATATAGGAACTTGTGCCACTGAGTTCGAGACCATGTTTGAATTTTAAAATAAAAAGCCACAGTCCTGCCATTTACGTGATGCTCTTCAGTTGCTCTGCAGTATATGAGCGGGACCTTTAAACAGATTTCCCAGAAGGTCTCCTGCCTGAGGGAGATGGGAGAAAGCATCACTCCTTTACATTTCACTGCATCACTTGCTTCCATTTAACATCACTCATGTGCAGAAATGACAAAAGTCAATATGTATGAAGGGATGGGGAAGTGCTGCCGCGGCTGTGCGTGGTGTGTGTGTGTGTGTGGGTGTGTGTGTGTGTGTGTGTGTGTGGGTGGGTGTTGATGCACACTTGCTGTATTCATTTAAAAAACTTGCTGTATTCACATTTAAAATTTGCCTGAAGTGTCTTTCTGGTGCTTGGTGAGAATAACAACCTGCATATATTGTTTTCTCGTGTAATATTAAAGGTGCAGTGTGTAAGATTGGGTGACATCTACTGGTGAAGTTGCATGTTGTATCCATCACCTCAACCTTCCCATTTAAGGATGCAGGGGAACCTATGGCAGCCCTCTGTTGTCATTCAAGCTCAGAAGATGCTCCTCATGAAAAACTACATTAAAGGGCTCATTTGACTGTTATGTAAAAAGCAAGCCAAACATTGAGGGTGATGATACATTGGTAAAAATGCCTCTGTATAATCGTTTTGTATTTCTATTTCAATATATAGACATGGCAAAATTTGACCCAAATCCTACACACTGCACCTTTAAAATGGACTGTTTGAGTGGACATTTCTTGCAGGTCAATTAAACGGTTGACATTTTCCCTTTGAGGGAAAATCCTCCTGCATTGCATTGAGAAGTGACAACATTGTCCCCGAAATAACTGGAGCGAACACACACACACACACACACACACACACGCACACACACACACACACACACGCACACGCACACACACACACACACCGAGACATATGCTCCAAACGCTATCACACACAGCGAGTGACAGACCATCTGTCAAGACTCGCGCACGTCTCATTTGTCTGGGAATTAAAACGGGAAGGCAGCTGAGGAATCTCGGGCAGCAATCTATTCCACAGACAATATACTTCCACCACTTGTACGAGCCAAATGATTATTTACAGCCGGCTGTCAGCGCACAACGTATGAATAAATTCATGCGAGTGCCTCGGACTGCGCGAGGCGCGGGAATCAACCTCCATCTCCCCCATGCATGAATTTGAGCTTATTGATTTGCAGAGGAGAAGCATGTTCGATGTTCTCATCTGCACTGATCCAATTACAGGAGAAAATGTATTATTTGGTATTTATTCATCTTTTTACTTCATTAATCCTTGTTTTTTATGTCTAATCCGCTCATCGGATTCATCATTTGCAAAAAAATAAAAAAATAAAAATCCATCCGTTCCCTTTCATCCTTCGGTTCTTCATCATGGGCTTTAGCGGCCCTTGATGAATGTCTCCTCTGTGGCAGCTCCTGGTTTCCTGGAGACAGACAACAGTGTCTGGTCCAGTGGATCTGGAGGAGGAAGAGGAGGAGGAGGAGGAGGAGGCGTCACGTCAAAGTTGACAGAAGTGGCTCCCAGAGACCGGCGCTGGCGGGCAGAACAGTGACCCAAGACAAAAACTTTTCATCATCCAACAGCTCAGGGCTGTTGGTCCCTCAGAAGACAAATCCGCCATCAGCTCGCATGTCGGAGGACACCTGCAGGCGCAGGGTGTCGTCGGCCTCGTCCACCGAGGCAGACGCGCGGCCCGATTCAGAAACGGACACACGAGATAAAAAGGGTCGCGATGGAGTTGGAGGAACCCCGACGAACGGCTCATCCTCCCCAGAGAGGCTGAGTGAGGCGTCGCCTCCAAAAGCTAAGAGGCTCCACTCTCTGACACGTGTTCTACTAGCGTGTTTTAAAGCATGATGTCATCCTCCATATTGCTCTAATGGGTAGGTTTTATTTGCTCTAACCGAAAAAATCAGGTTTCGAATCACTGCGAGAAGGAAAGGCGGGGCTGTCCTTAAGTTTGACTTAAGGTTGAACATCTTGACATCCCATAATTTCCACACTTCCTCCTGCACTCCAAAGACTCCAAAGAATATGGGGATTCATTTGACAGGATCACAAGTGTCTTTCGTTGTCCTCGGTGTCAGTAATTGTCTCGCCCCTAAAAGGGAGAGTAAGGGAACCGCTCAAAAAAATGATTCACAAACTGTGACGCCGGTGGTAGGGAAGGGAAGTGCAGCTCAATCGTGCGGTCATGCCAGCAATTGCTGGGGGTGAACGGGGATCGACCAATAGGAAATAAGGCCAACCGTTCACTGAGCTCATTTGACCCTTCAGGTCACGAATTATGTCATAAAATGATTTCACGTAACTCAGTACTTGCGAGAACATATTTCCGTCGGTTCAGTCAAAAGCACCAGATACGGGGCTCGATCCTACGATGGACACGTTCCCTATATAACGAGAGACTCTATTCTCAGAGTGTAGTCCCTCCTTCACATATGTATCTAATCCAACCGCTAAATCAAGGCTGCATTGGAGGGATCGCAGCTCCAGCAGAGGGCGCCAAACTCCGTCCGGCACCTCGACCGTCTCTGCCTCCAAGTTGCATCGCACCTTGGAAATATACCTACAAAATAGTTTGCAGGCGAGTAAATAAAACACAACGTCCCGTTAAGTTGTTGGCAAATAAGACGAAAACGATCAAAAGAGATTCGGCTCCAGGTGAGACCGAAGATAACCTTCAATCTGTCACTTCCACTCGCCTCCCTCTGTTTCCCCCTTTGTGTGGAGACCTTCTCCACACGCAACACACTCTGCTTTTCATATCATTATCGTGATCGTCGGTTGACGGTGCAGCTGCTGTGTGGAGATGTTTTTTTGCTGAAAGTCAGCCAAACTGCTGTGTTGTGCGATGTTTACTTTATCGCGGCCAGCAGCCATTAGAGAATAGCTCAGCAGCGGCACGGAGAGCGAAACTTATTTTTCACATAGTGGATTAGAATCAATGGCGCGGCCGCGGCTGCGAGATGCATTAATCATATACTGTTAATGCATCTGAGAGTTTATTCAAGGGCAACTATTAAGCGCACATCTACCAGCGTTCACGGGGAGGTAGCACCGCTGCGGCGCATCTGCTGTGGAGAACGGCGCGGGTCCTGCACCTCAACAGGTCTTAAAGGAAAAGTCCGCTTCGTTTTGGTAAAAATGAAAATATATAATATATATTCTAATATATGATATAAAAAATATAAAAGTAAATAAATAAAATTCGGCACATAGATACTGCATTGTCATGCTATCATTAGTGCAGACCAAAACGTGTTGCCATCTTAAAAAGGTACAGTGCGTAGAATTTAGTGACATCTAGCGATGAAGTGGCAGAACCCATGGACTGCATATAAAGACGGATGCGGCATCACCCATAAGTGTCTGCAGAGCGCTAATGAGCCTCATGGTGATGTGGTTCGCTCGTCGCTACCTTGCCGATGCCTAACTCCTCCTGCTTCCTGGCCACGGCCTAAATCATGCACAATTTCAGAATTGACGATAAAATTAAAATAAAAAACAAGTTAGCGGGGGGAAGAAAATCACTCCCTTTACAGTTGTGATGGGGAAATGTGCCTGACTGACCATTGGCCATTTTAACATGGGAGTCTATGGGGATCGACTCGCTTTTGGAGCCAGCCTCAAGTGGCCACTTTGTAAACGACACGTTTTTTTCCACTTCTGTATCGGCCTCATCCATCAGCCCCAGATGCTGCTGCTCGGCAGAAACGGACCCCGACATGCTCCTCCTCTCAAGTGTAACCACGCGTCACGGCGACACAGACCACGGCAGCTCTGATTGGTCGGCCTGATGGCGGCATTCCTGGCTCCACTCGAACGCTACACAAATACATACAACAGTCCCAGATGTGTGCTGCTGAGAAACACTTGCTGTTGTTTTCATTTGAATTGCCCGACTGGAAATAAGGAAAAGCTGGAGAAGAAGATGCATCACTCTGCTGTTTCCACTCTGGACCTCCCACAGGAGGCTGTGAACTCACTTATGGTGCAGCTACAACACAGACATGAATCAGCCTTTACTCCCCCTGTTCAATCATGCAGGAGCATCTACAGAAGCTTTCAGTTTACGTGGAAACGCAATATGATGTTAAAGCTGAACACCGACTCTGGGCTACTGTAAAAACATGGCCTGTCTCCTGAGGAAAGGACCCGCTCCTGATTGAACTATAACCGGAGTCATTGGAGGGTCATGA